>PVLA01003073.1:0-231251 GCA_004027455.1 Hydrochoerus hydrochaeris
AAAGAAAGAAAGAAAGAAAGAAAGAAAGAAAGAAAGAAAGAAAGAAAGAAAGAGAAGGAAAGAAGGAAGGAAGGAAGGAAGGAAGGAAGGGGAAGCATGAAAGATTGTAGAAGTGACAATATGCATATAATCAGAATTCAGGAGAAGTGAATAAATACAATGGTGAAGAATCAATATCTAATGAAATAATTCAATTGATGACAGAATAATTATTAGATTTAATACATAAAATGAATGCAAACCAGAATAAATAAATTCACCCTGACTGCGTTCTAATTAAATTTAGAAGGACAAAAGGAATAAAATCTTTAAATTAGCCAAAGAGAAAATACAGACTAACCTGAAACAGAACTAATATCTGACTTCTTCATTATAAGAATGTGAACCGATAGATAATAAGATGATATTAAAAGTTCCTAAAACAAATAAGCAAGCTAGAATTTGACACCTTGAGAAAATATTGCTCAAAAATGAAGACAAAACATAAACATTTTAAGTCAAGCAAAAATGGAAGCAGTTTAGAAAATTTTTAACATATATATTTAAGACAAAAAGAAAAATTATCTAAGAAGGAAAGACTCAAATTTAAATACACTTCCACCAAGTGAAAAGCAAACTTATTTCTAAGTATTTCAAAGAGAAAGTACCTAAAATCAAAGAACTAGGAAATTTAAAAATGGGTAGGAAAACAAAGTTCAGCAGTGAAAATAATAAGCTGATGTCAAAAGGTACCTGCCTCATAACTCCAAAGCTACCTGTTAATTGCTAATGTAAAATATGGAATTTGGGTAATAAGGATGTGTCAGTGAGCATCACTGGTCACAAGTGTACCACTCTCTTGGGACTCACCTACAATATAGCAGGAGAAGCTATATATGTATGGGGACCAAATTACGTAAGAAATCTCTATGGCTTCAGCTTGGTTTTGCTGTGAACCTAATGCTTTATAAACATATTTTAAAAAGAAATAAAACCAAAATCTTCTCTCCAAAGACTGACATCTAGAAAACTAAGAATTTAATTAATTTTAAAATTCTTTAACCAGAGTATTAAAATATCTGAAAAATATTGTTTTTAATTTACATTTTGAGTATCTCATATATGAGAAAGCATGTGATAGTTAAGTTTGAGGGTCTGATTTCCTTTACTTAGCATGACAGTCTTAAGGTGCATCCATTTTCCCACAACACTAAATTAAATAAAACTCTTAACCTCCAAATACTAAACTTTTGTGGCTTTATATTTTAAAATGGATGATGAAATAAAATACATCCAATTCTGTCAATGACAAAATGGAACTAATGATTCTACTATCATAGCACTGATAATTACAAAATACTTATCTTTCATGCATAGAAAAGCATTTAGAAAGCTATTGTATCAGTTAGGGTTCACTAAAGGAAAAGGAGTAATATAAAAAAATATATAATACTATGTATATTTTATATATAGTACTATATATAATACATATATATATATATAAAATACTCCCTTATTCCATAAGTTAAATATAATACACACTTACAAAAAGGTTATAGTAGATAGGTTTACAATGATCACCTGCAGAATCAGGGATATAAGAAATTGACTGTCTACACACGGGAGAGCCAGAGAATCTAACTGAAAGTCAAAGACCTGGACCTCACATCAGAGCCGTGTGCATGTCTGTATGAGAAAGCTAAAGCACCTGTAAAAGACTAAAGCACCTTCACTGTAAGCCTGAAGTCAACTAGAGATGTATGTCCAGAAGCAATGATGAAGACTGAAGTTTCTCCAAAAGATAAAATAGGTAGGGGGAAGCCGCCTTCTTCCTTGGCTTTATATTCCATCCAGGCTGCAGGCCTATTCATTGGTGCCACTCGTATCTGGGACGAGTATTCCCTCTTCAGTGTGTGGCCTAGATGTCAGTTATCCATAGAAACACCCAGAGCATGACTCATTGGCTTGGCGTGTCTTACTCAAGTCAAGTTGGAATATGACATCAGACACAGTTATGGAGGAAATACTATATTTCAATACCACAATTAACAAATGAGATCCAAAGGATATTTAGAGAACACTTACATCAAGTTCCTGAAGAATATACTATTATTATTATTATTATTTCAAGCTTACATAGAATATTTGTAAAAATTGACCATATATTATGCTAAAGGGACCTTAAAATCTTTTTAGAAGTTCTTCCAAATTATAAATGCTTTGGTGGCTTCCTTCTTCAAAGGCAGTGAAGGAGCCCTCCAGTATGCTGAAACAGAGTCTTATGCAATGACCTCCAACAACCTTGCTGTATTCTGTTGGCCAAAAATAAACCGTATGCCCTCCCCATGCTCCAGGACCAGGAGGCAGAGCTGAAAGCCACTTACAAGCCTGCCCACTACAGCTATCCATGCCACTCCTTGACCCAGTAAATCCTTGCTGGGTGCTTACTCAAGAGAAATAACAGCATGCTCACAAAAGACCTATATGCAAATAGTCATAGCTGCTTGGCTAAAATAACCGACAACCAAAAGCAGCTTGGGCTTCCAGTCAGGGGACTTTCATCTTTAATGTGCATCAGAGCCTGCTTCTTAAAAGCACAGGTCCTATAGGCCCCACCCCAAGGACTGTCATACAGGCTGCTAGCACTGATGCCAGCCAGGACCTGGGTTTTTAAGAAAAACTCTGAATATTCTGGGAAAAAAATTACTAATATAATATTGATTCAATTGGTCTGTACTGAGTAGGAGGGAGAAGTATATCTGAAAACCTCGAATTTAAGCATATATCTGTGATGGAGAGCCATTTCTCTACAAAGAACATCTTAGCAAATTTTAAAGCTTTCATGTCACATTGGATTTATTCTCTAAACATTGCTAGAAAGTTAGAAGCCAATTTTTCAAAAACAGAGTTTTGAAAAATTGCACATAATTAAAATGTTAAACTACACTAGCAAACCTAATAGCAAAAAGCATCATAAGGGAAATTAGAAAAGATTTGAAAGCCTTTTCAGTGAAAATATTGTACATGAAGATTGAGGGATAATTTTTAAAAAGAATTGTCAGGTATTTGTTTTTGCTTTTAATTTGGTTTCTTCTTTTTCTATCTTTTTTATGCTGCCTTTCTAGCTGGTTGATTTTAAAGACAAATTGATCACAAATTTGATTTGGAAAAACAAAAAACATCAAAAACTGCCAGGAAAACAATGATGCAGTTTTAGTCCTAGCAGGCATTAAAACCTACTTAATCCTCTATAATTAAAAAAATGATGCTATCTGGCACATCAATACATAAACCATAGAACAAAAGAATAAATAAAAAATACACAAGTAGATCTAAATAGATATGTTATAAAGTTGGCATCTAAAGTCAGTAGGAAAAAAGAATTTAAATAGTGTGAAAGTAACCAGATAGCCATACCAAAAATAAAAATAAAAACTGAAGTTGGATTTGTCCTTCAAGACATATACAAATGAGCCAGAAATTTAAATGTAAAATAATGAAACTATACAAATACTAGGAAAAATATACAAGTTCCTCTGTAACTTGTAATTAAGTACTAACATTCAAAATTCAGAAGCAACAAAAGAAATGTTTGATAAATTTTCCTATATACAAAACAATATTACCTGTACTATAGTGAGCAAAGAAAAAAAATATCCAGCAAAATATCCAGAGATGAAAGCTCACATTACTAATTTCTTTGGAAAGATTAGTCCTTTTAGTTTTGAAACTGACAATACATTCAAATGTTATTTGCATTTAGATACTTAAGATTGTTAATGACTTTATCAACTTGATAGCTTTGTGATATGTTAATATCACCATCTCATTTTTCTATTTTTCCAAATTAAATACCAAACATACATATTGCTTTAATAGCATAAAGTAAACCAATATATCAAGTAATCCCAAACAGTGAGATGAACCAACTATTTGATATACTACAATCAGAATATCCATCTTCAAAAATAAGTGATTTATTATAGTATACATATATACATATAAGTATACATGTAACATACTACACATATTATGTATTAAATGTCATATATACATTTGGTAGTGAAGTACAATCCTCCATCCTTCTACCCTTAGAAGTCATTAATAATGCTGCCGGAAATTAAATGTGTTGTACCAAGATGAAACAGCAATGGCAGAGTGTTTTACTAGTAGGTGGATAGATATGAATAATCAGACAAAAGACAAAAATTCTATGAATTTTTGTAGTGGCCCTGAAAGAGAAACCAGTTTACAGTCACAGTTTGAGGCCCTCTTAAATCACTTCACTCATTACCATGAAGCAATGACAGTTCAGTTGCCTGTTGCCATAGAAAACCAGAGCAGACAGATTTTCCATGTCTATTTCTTTTCTTTTAGCATAAAAGAAAATTAGACAATTTTACATTGCTTTATGGCACTTAAATTATAACTTTCAAAACATAGGTCTTCATTTGCACCCAGAAAAGTGAGAGAAGCCATATTATGATTGACTGATTGATACTGAAAGTTTTTGCAAATTACTTGGGAGGATTTCTAGAATTCTACGAGGCAGACAGGTAATGCTCATGCATCAAGCACACTGAAGATATAAAAACAACAGAGCAAACCTGAGGATAAGAGACAGGGGCTGGAAGAGACACTGAACTCAACCTAGGTGTAAGAAAAAAGATCTTTCTTTTACAAAGGGCCAATCTATATGATAGTTGCCCTATAAGAAAGTCCAGTGAGGTATATCATCTGATTTTTTCTAGATTTGATCTAAAAGTCTGCATTTTGAAATTCTATGAAAATAAATTGAAATTCTTTTAAACTCAAGGTCAAGCGAAACGCAGCTTAGGTCACCAGTTTTCCATCTTTGTCTTGAAAGAATACTTGAGTTTCTAAAGAAGTTCACTGCCACAGTTACAAAAAAAAAAACGATGTCAGACGAGGGGTCACACACCTGTTATCCCAACACTCAGGAGGTGGAGGCAGGAGGATCACCACAAATTCAAGGAAAGTTTAAAGACATCCTGAACTGCAAAGCAAGACCCTGTCACAAAAAAAAAAAAATTAAAAATGGTTCCATTGCAAACTTAGAGATGCTGTCTTTAGGGAAAAAAATGTCATTAATGTTGTTTTCCATTGTAAGACATTTTAAGTTCAAAAGTATATGAAAAAATATTTATGTTTTAATTAACTTTATTACATTTTCTTTCCAGTTTGTTTTTATTGCTGCTTTTAGTGTTTTGATATAGACTGTAATTTTATGGGGGGCGGTGTTTGCATTTTAGATATTTTCTTGTTAAGACTCTTGTATAAGTAGCTTTCCATGTTTTGCACCCATTCATAATAGTGCATATATGAATCAACAGCAAGAGCCTAGGAAAAGAGGTTTAGTTGATTCTACTTGAAAGATACTTGATTGATGGAGGCTGGAATATTTGGTCAACATAACTGAAATGAAAGCTCCCTACCGTGAGGAAATAAATGAATGATTCACTATGCTTCTTAAAATTGCCATCACCTTGGGAGGAACAAAGTGGCTAGGTTACCTAGGACTGACTTTACCAGGAGACAAAAACAGAAATGAGGAGCGTATAGAGACAGTACCCGGTGACAGTAGCAGATAGGAGTTGAGTCATGAGGAAAAAGAAACACAGACATCTGATGAAAGATAACTTCCGGTATGGGAAATGGCAAAATAAGTACACTGATTTACACATACAGACTTTCAAGAAGCAGCAAAAATGCCACATGAATAAGCTGAGGGAAGCAAACCCACGCCAAATGAGAGGAAAACTCATTTGCTAAAGTGAGGCAATTGCCAGAGGCACTGACCATTTCATCTCAAGTGTTTAGCACAGGGTCTGGCATGTAATGCAAGTGTTTAGAAATAACTACTTTGTGAATAAAATGGGCGTTTCATTCCAGTAGATTCCTAGAAGAGCAGTTACAACATAAAGGCTTATACATTTTTTAAGTTTTGATACTAATTTTATGAGCATAGTTTTAGGCTTAAATATTGTTCTCATTTTAAATAGAGGAATAATTATTTTCAAATAAGCCTGTTTTCACTACCCATGAAATGTCTTGGCTGTTATTTCTTTATTTGGAAGGTAATGTTTTTATTTATTTTTGCGTTATTCTGACACCCTGTCGTAGTTGAACAACTCATTACATAATATGTCAAAACATAAAACTGAGAGTTTAAGTGTCTTATAATTCTATACCGATAAAAGTTCACCTTAATTCTGCTGAGATAGTATCAGTCTGACTAGTTTATGTGTCAACAATCAGCTAGATAAATTGCTTCTACCTGGCCTAACGATTCATTTCACTGATACATTTTATATGCAGTGTTTGCCAGGGCCCTGATTCAAACACAACAGAGGTGTTTGAGTGCAGCCAAACACAGGTTATTGTGAGACACTGACAGACAACAAGGTAACTATACTATTCTGTGCTGTAGTTTAAAAACAGCAAAAGGACAGGGAACAAAATAGGAGCAATTAGACGAAAAGCTCCATGTGCTTCCACCACCTTTCACCAGATTTTACTAATATTATACTTCATGAACAGAATACATAATGTCTAAGGCCAGATTCTCCACTGGTATGCTAAACCCCTCCGGCCCTCTCACAGATATCAGCATGGAAATTTTTTTCCTTTCTCTCCTGTAACATCTAATTATTTTGCTCTCTGTTGGAGCATTTCTATAAGCATATAAATATGTTATAGCATTTTCCACATTTACACAACAATATCAGCAAATGCCTCCCTTGGCTCACATAAGTGGCCAGTTACTGCTCTATTTCTCGCTCCCTCTTTCAGAAATGGGCTCAAACCAGCTCCCTACCTTTAGTTCTACTCCTGTCTTCCCCTGGTCTCAGGAAACTGTTTCAACCAAGACTTTATTCCTTCGTTCAACATTTTATGGAGCTTTTATTTGGCTTTGCCCATTTTTTAGAGTCAATAATGGCCTTCACAATGTAAGAGTCAATGTTCAGTACCTGGTTCTGCATTTTTTGCACCTATCGGCTGTTACTCAGTTGGTCCCTCACCCTCTCCTTGAAACAATATTCTTACTTGGCTTCCCAGGTACCACTCTGCTGATGCCCTGGCTGCCCAGCACCTCGCCTTCGCTCTTCATCGGTGACCTGCTCACTGCACAGCCTGCTGCACTCTAGACGCCCAAGCATAACACTTTCCCTTTCTTTATGCTCTCCACATTTCCTCAGTAGGTTATTTTCCCCAGTCCCACGACTATGCAGTTTTAATACCTGATGGCATCCAAATTTATATTTTCAATCAGAATCTCTTCCCCAGAACCCCAGGATGTATTATTACTTGCCTATATCACATCTCCACTTTGGTAACTCTTAGGCACTTCTAAAAGTACCTATCCAACACCAAGACTTAATTTTTTTCATTTCTTCCAAACCTATTCCTCCTAAGTTTCTTCATTTCTTCCAAACCTATCCCTCCTGTAGTTTTTCTTATCTCAGCATGAAACATCTTCTTTAGTTTCTTTGATAAGTCAAAAATTCACTGTATTCTTTTTCTTATACTTCCCGGTCAAACCATTAGTGAATTTTGCTGGTTATTCCTTTGGGTCAATCCACAGCCTATCATTCACTATTTGATCTTATGACTGTTCCCACCCTGACCATCCTCCCTGTTGCTGTAACCTCCTAAGGGATCATCTAGCTTTCATTCTTTGACCATATTCAACTCATTGTCCATATTCAACAGTCTAGCTGAACCCACTGAAGTGAAAATCAACCCCTTGCTCCAGATTTTCAAGTAGTTTCTCATCTCAAATTGAGTAAAATTTTGTTTTCACAATCACATAGAAATCCATAATATCTACTTCCTAGTTTATGACTCAGTGTTTCCCTGACCTGTCTCCATCACTCTTGCCAGGCAACTAGGGCAATCTTCACCTAGATACCTGTATAATTTCCTATTATTTCTTTCAAAATCTACTCAAATGTCATCTTATTGGAAGGCCTTCTCTGACCACGGTGAAGAAAACAGCAGTAACTTTCTCTCTCCATTTCCCTTATCCTGATTTTTCTATCATAGCATTTATTATTTATTACCTGACATATTCCATATTTTTTAAATGTACAGTATTATCTGTCTCTCTCTCCCAGAAAGCAAAGAATTTCAGGATAGGACTTTGTTTTTACTTCACTGTTTTCAATTCTCAAAAGACTTCTTGGTATATAGGAAGCCTTGTTAAATAAATGCTGAATGAATGTTCATGTGACTGAATGAGATCTATGACTTACAATTTTGGAGGGGAGATAATATTTTTTCCATAAATTCATTATCAGTCTTAAATCCTTGAATTTAAAATATTGTCAACTGAACTTCTCTTAAGTAACTCAGCCCGCAGTCCATAAATACATTTGTTCAAACTCTATGCTTGATATTTAATGTTTTTATCACAAATATCACCAAATCTTTTCCAATGGTTCATAGAAAATTCACAATTTAATGTACTTTTAAGCTATTTGAGGTCAAGAACAAAACCAAACTCTCATACTTTAACTGGTTCCACAAGTACAAGCAGTAGATGCTTTGCATTCAATTTCCTCTCTAAAATTGTTGGTTTCAAGTGCAATTATTCTAATGACTCATGAGATAACCAGATTTGGAGGAAAAAATTGTAGTCAGGGAGTGATTGCTCTGTGCATTCACCTCCAAAATCTAGGACATGATTTAAGATTCTAGCAAAAGAAAAACAGTGGATCAAGTCTGGACTTCAGTAGGTATCAGTTCACATAACAAAAGCACCAGGCTATGGGACACAGTAAGCCTTCTATTCAGGGCAAAGCTAATTGGAGAAAGGTTTTTCTCCCCCCACTCCCACTCCAGGAATAAGATATACGTGGTGCCCACATGAAAGGGTTCCCAAGGCTGGTGCACTTTTACCTACTTGGAGCACAACACAGTGTTTTTCTCAAACTAATGAGAGATGCATTTACTCACATGCTTTTAAAATTAGAAGCAGAGGGTATTTTTTAAAGTAATGAATGTTTTCTTTAAATTGTACCAACATGCATTTTGAAAGGAACTTAAAATGTAACATATGGCTTATGTAGACTTAACTAGGCCTTGTTCAGACATTAATGTGAGGGGAGCAAGGACTTGTCGCCTCCACCTCCATAGGCAGAGAAATCTTTATTCAGTCATCAATCTGCTCTTAGCAAGAACTAAAAAAGTACTTCATTTCCTACTTTAAAAGAGAATTTTAAAAATATTCACTGAACAGTATAAGCCACAATATGAAAATAATTGTGTTCTGTTTACCAATAAGTAACTAAAACTACAACTAAATCACCACACTTGGCCAACGTTCAGTATGGCGCCTCACTAAAGAATCGTATGAAATTAGCACGTCTTCACTGTCACTGACTTGGTGAAATTATAATCAGGTAAAACAATAACAGCAACCAAAAAAGTCATTTCTTTCTTCTAATGACATCTGCTCCTGCATCACCCACTACTCCCAGTCCATGTCTCACCATGACCCACACCATTTGCGTCACTTCCATGTGTTGGAGCAAACGTACATTTAACAGGCTTATCAATTCACCATTTGCTGCTCACCCAAGGCCAAAGCCTCTGGCACCATATGCAAAACAACTACAGCTCCACTCCAGAAGGTTGTGACTGATGATACAATGCCTCTCTGAAACTTCTTCCTCCTGTCAGCTGTGTCTCTGAAATCCAGCTCACCCTTGGTATGCAGATTCGACAATTTTTGTGTGGTATCTCTTCTACTTGCAATCAGAGATGATTTTCTGCTTTTTAAGGGTTTACATGGTCAGATTGGACCAGCCAGATAATCCAGGATAATCTACCCATTTCAAATTCTGTAACACAGAGATTCCTTTTGCTATGTAACAGACATACCCACAGGTTCCAGAGGTGAGAAAGTGGACACATGGGGGTGATAATTCTGCCAGCATCTTTTGGGTTTTTTCTCACACTTGAGATATATTTGCTCTAGAGAAGTTAGTTTGTTAACCCACTGTATAATTTGGACTGGGAAACACAGTGAAAAACTGAATGAAACATAAAATGATGGAAACAAAAACTTTCCAAAACTGTAGGTTTAATTGGCCAGAGAAAAAAGTTGCCTTCTCACTAACAGAAATACATATGAGAAGTCTACTCAAAGTGAAATATTGGCAAAGGACTTCAGCAGATAATTAGAAATCCTGGACAATTTGATACTTTCAAGATGCTTTGGGGGAAGTGTGGGGAGGGGTTTATTGCCTGCAGACAAATTTAAATGTTTGACATGAGCTGGTTTGAACTTATTTCAAATCTAATTTCGAGCTCCAATCTGTCCTTAAATGCAGCTGCTTAGACCACATTTCTAGTTCCTAGGTTGCTAGTGATCCCTGAATGAAAAAGATCTTCTACTTCTATGTCATTTGTTAATACACATGCTAACCTTTAAAAAATACAAAGAGATGGTATTTTGAAAGACACTGGTTCTTTGAAACTCTTAATGCATTTCTCTATGGTAACAATGTTAGTAATGACAGGTGCCAAGGTAGGCCTATGAAATTCAATTGAGATTATAATTTGTTTAAGGCCAATGCTGAGCAGAAAGAATTATAGAACTAATCTGGGAAACATTATAGTCTGAGTCCAGTTTGGAGCACCTACCCCTGCAGTGCTTCTGACATGAGATCCCTGTCCCAGTCCCCCTAGCTGAAGAAAGTGCCACAGAGAAACCTCCTATAGAGAAAACTTCAAATCCCTAATGTGGTTCCCCAAAGCCAGCAGAGACTCCCTTACAGCAATGCCTTTGGGGAACCAGCAAATTAGACTTGCAGAGGCCTGGAGTCACATGAGCCAGGACTTCCCATCCAGGCAGCTTTTAGTAAGCCTTCACTCCAGGGACACATATTTTTATTTCTTCACTGTCGCTTTCCAAAGGCCCCATGTTCTCTATGGTTAAGAATTCACCATCCCTAGCTAACAATATAGAAAAATACAGCCCAATGGATTTTTTTTCTGCCCTTCTGTCCTACTATAAACATATTTCTTTCATAATTTGCAATAAATTTTGATTGTTAGAAACAGGAAGACTTTTAATTTCTACAGCATGTATTCTTTCTCATCAGATCATTTGAACATGTGTATTGTAGAAAGATTGAAAGATAACAAAAAATGCATAGCTCGATTTATTCATTATGCTCAGACGTGGTGTCATAGCTATTTGTTCTTTGTTGAAAAATACAAACAAATGAATGAAAACATGTGTAATATAAGACTCAAATGGACTTTACTTGACTTTACAAGCTCTCCGGCAATGGTCTTCTCAGCACTGGCTCCTGCTGACGGTGATGCTGAACTAAAGTATGGATTAGGTTAAGGAAAAGAGGCACAGTAGCAATCGGTCACAAAAAAGCTTGGTCTCTGCTTAGAAGTGCCTTTCCTTTGAGCAGTGCCATTTTACCCTTGTAAACACGCACTTACACTGCCCTCTAATGCTCGTCTATTGAATGTCATGCAATAGTACACACAGAGGATTAGAAAACTGGGAAGAGACTAAAGGAAAACAATGGCTAAGAAGTAAAAGGAACTGATTTTAAAAGGAATTAAGCTGTGTGCCCTCAGTGAATCCTTATTTTGAGAAAAATAAAATTATAATGAACCCTTCATTTTATTTTTCTCCTCATCATGTCCACCTTTTTACCAGGACAGTACGTAGTCTCTTTTTCATTCTGACCATGCCTGTAAATGAAAGGATCCTATTAATAAAGCCATAAATAGAGGATAATATATTATGTATAAATATTTGGATGGAAGTTAAGGGCTAATAATCTTGTTTGAAATAGGAATCCAATTAATAGAAAAAGAATAAACACATTAAAGGAAAATGAGGATGACTTCTTACATCATAAAAAAAGGAAAGAGGATTCAAAAAGCTGAGTTTGGCATTGAAACATTTGGAAGAAGCAGGGGGAGTAGTTAGAGCCTCACCTGATATCAAATAGCCCAATGGATTTTTGATGGGTAAAGTTTAAAATAAAATCAATTTTTAAAATAATATGAAAAGTAATCTTCCATCAAATCTATGATGAACTTTCTATTTTAAAAGAAATAACAAAAAACACATGTGGAAAATTAGATGACCTTAAAATAAAAACTTCCCAACATTAAAAAAAAGACAGCAAGAACACAATAAACAGATAAAATGTTTAACACCTAAATTACACATAAAAAGCCTACACAAGGACAGGAGCAAAGATATGACTTTAAAACCAGCAATGAACAGGCGAGAAAATGCTGGCTTATATGTAAATGTTCAAGCTTTCCCCTTGAGAGTAATCAAAACATGCTCATTAAAATTATATTCCAAAAAGCCCTCTGGGACTGGTCCTGGCTTGCTAGGTTGGTGAGAGGGACAACTTGAATAGTCTGAGGTTTCTAGGTGTGGTATTTGGAGATGAGCAATACAACCACCTTCCTCCCCAAACAGAAAGGCCCAACATGCCCCCAGGAAGTTGAAGGGATATTTCAGATGCCTCACAGTGATGTTTCAGAATGAACCAATAAACATACCCTCCCAAGGAGTGCCTAGGAACAGACACTGACAAAACTATGGAGTAAGGAAGAAATTACCAGGAAAAGCCAGGGCTCTATGAAAGAGAGTGATGTAACAGTCTCCAGAACACTTAAAAGCCATCCAGGGAGAAGTTCATAACTGATAAGGACCAGAGAGTTACAACAGCTTGGAAACCAGGGAATCCCCTCAACCCAACAGTCCAGCAAACTGGCATGTCCAGAATAAAGAACAATTCTGGAATATTCTGCCATGAAGAAATTAGGAAAGAATAGTTGTTTACAAGGGCCAGGGGCTCCTGACAGTCAAGCCAAAGAGAGAGAGGTAGAGAGGAAAAGAGAGAGACAGAGAGACAGAGACAGCTCTAAGAATGGATCTTGCATCTCTGATTTACTAGCGGAAACTCAAGAGAGGAATTTGAACAAGATGAGCTTCATACTATTTAATTGGCACTAAGGTTATTTATGGTCATTTCTCTGGCACAAACACAAGTTATATACCAGAAATGTTTCACACAAAGTAAAACAGTGACTCCTGCATGTGTAGCGCACTGTCAGGTGCATACTTGCTTCTTTAGCCATGAGGAGGTATCTCCTACCCTGGTATTATTCATGCTGTAGAAGAACTCGTGAATCATAGTCTAGTGCAGTTGTGATTTCCTCATGAGACAGTATGGAAGATAAAAGGAGAAAGTCTTTTATTCCCCAAAAATAACTGACTTAAAGGAAATCATTTCAAGAAAAAGAAAAAAAAATGGAGGACTCTGTCCTTAGAAAAATTGTCTTCCATAAAAAAAAAAGAAAGAAAAAGAAAGACTGACATGCTGTAACAGACCAGAGGAAACTAAGGAGACTTAGGTGATACCTGAAACTAATGCATTATCTTAAACTAGATCCTGAAAGACAGACTAAACATTAATGGAAAACTACTGAAATCTGAACAAAGTCTCTAGTTTATTTGATAGTAATATGCCTTTGTTACTTCCTTGACTTTGATACCATGATTATTGCTAGCAATAGAATAGAATAAATGAGGGCCCTCTATCTATTACCCTTGCACCTTTCGTTTAACTTGAAATTTATTTCAAAAGTGAAAGTTTAAGAGGGTGAAATAAATTAAATAACAAAATTACATACCAATTGTTGGTCTACCAAATTAGCAGAATTTTTTTAAAGTATATCCAGTGTTGGGAAGGATGTGATACAATAAACCATCCCAAACATTAATGGTACTTCTTCAGAAAAACCATCAACAGGTATTGGGTTTCTTAGAAATAGCCATACCCCACAATATGCTGTACTGCTATCTTGGAGAATATGTTTTAAGAAAATATTCTTCACAAGCATTTATGGAACAAAATATGTTTCAATAGCTCTAAAAATGTATATTTGAGTCTGTAATACAAATATGTATGCATTTTAAATGTCTAGTGACAAAACACTGTAGCAGAGCCATAAGGAGAGTACCACTAGCCACCCCTGGACCCTGCCACATTGCAGAACAGATTACAGAGTCATTGATCTTCTCAGTCTTCAAAGCTGATAATAAGATCTGTCTGTGCAGCCAGAGCTGCAGGAGAGTTGCCTCTGGCCTCTAGCAGTTTCATCTGTTCACCTCAGAATGCCTCAAAAATAGTTACTTTCCAGTGTCCATAATATAAAAAGAAGTATTTTACAGTATATAGGTTAAATGTGGTTATTTTGCACAGCCATTAAAATAACTATAAAGAAATTGTAATAAAAAAAGTGTGTCCAATTGTTAATAACAAAAAAGAGAGTACAGAGGTGCGTGTAACAGCTAACTTGAGGATGTTTTAAAAACTATTTTTAGAACACAGATCTAATAGTTGGCAAAATCTTAGTGATTTTCTTCCAATAACAGACCTAAAATATTTTTTTCTTCCTTTATATTGTCTGTATTTTCCAAATTCCCAGTAATTACTGCTCATTTTTAAAAAGCTTAAAAAATTATTTGTAAGATCTTTAATGGTAAAGTCCATAACAAAAGAGCACAAAAATATGCAAGAATAGTGATCAAATCTAACTAACCATCTGTAGAATGATTCTTTAAAAACAAAACCTAATAAAAAAAAATAAAAACAAAACCTACAGTCCTATTGTATAGTAGTGACTGTCAAAAACAGTGTTACACTGGGATCTGTCTATCTTTCTAATCTTTTAAATTACTTCAAGCAATTCACAGAGGGACATCAGCAAAGACTTGGTGGTTACCATCTAGATATGAAGTAAGTAAGTTACACCCCTACCTAAGAGAAATTGAAATAGATTTCTGAGGTGACCTCCAAAGTTTGGCCTCTGTGCCACTATTCATAATATTACTGATTATTGTTAGTGTTAAAGTCCCATGTGTATTCCAGGAAAAACTTTACTACTGAAAGAAGTTAAGTTCCATGGTTCTGTAATACTACCAATGTTGATGTATTTTACCATTTTAGACTTAAAACTTTGAAATTCCATACTATATATCCTTCTGCTTGCCAAGAAGATTTGCCTGTGATCAAGGATCTAAAAGAAGAAAAGGCTAGATATTGCATGCAGAATTTGCAGTTTGGATAAGTATGAGCTCATAGCTATTCAAATTAAAAAACAAAGTTCAATTTCATGTATTACTAAAATATAAAAGAAAAACATTCATTCTGAGCTGAGGAAGCAAAGGTTTTAGTCAAATGAGGGTCCAGTATTTGTAATATTGTTTATATTTTAAATTATATTTGGCATGACAATTACCAAGAAGCTAATAATCAGAATTGAGAATAATTCAGAAACACTTTTTCTTTTAGCCTAACAGTTTACTCACTTTTGGCCACTGATTTTGATTTATACTATAACTTGAGAGTGCTAGAGTTTGGGGGAAAAAATAAGTTAGAATTTAAACAATTAAAAATTTCCAATTGCAATAGCAATCTTCTATAAATATTTTTTAAAATTATTAAAAGTGGCCTGCTGTCCAAAATATTTTCTAGAATTTTTGAGACCTACCATTTAAGTACAACTAGGTAAAAATTTTATTATGGAAAATTCCTAGTGATAAGCATTTAATATGCAGTTAATGGTAGGTATTTCATGAAATGTTACTGAGTATACTGTAGAAGTGAAAATGGAAGGCAATATAATTTAGTATTCTAAACTGTATAAATGCCTAAAATAGAGTTATTGACAAAACAGGGAGAAGGGACCGAGTTTCAGATTTTTTGATTAGTTAATTGAAATAAACCAATAAAAAATATTGCTTCTTATAGAACGCTGCTCTTATGCTGTATGTGGCAAAGGTTTACACTGGAAACAATTGTCCTTTGTTTAAAATGGAATAAAAAGGTATAATAATTAAGTGGCTTTGTTTTGCTAAATCAAGAAACTGAACATGTTAAAATTTTGAGGAAGCCTTTGGAAGGGCTTAATTAGGACAGAGAGAAAAGAGAAAGAAATTGAGAGAGAAGGAAGAAGATAGAAGGGAGAGGAGCCAGGGGAGTAGGGAGAGGAAGAATAGAGGAAGGAAAAAAGATAAACTGTATTTTTGCTTTCAATTAACTCTCCTATTAGGAAGCCTGAGAGGAAAGATTAAAGGATTCATCACCTGCTGAGATTGGAAGATTATGAGCATTGTTCAAATAAAATACTCTGACAATGCTATAAATTTAGCAAAAGGATTTGAAATAAAGGAAATTAAATTTCTATCCAAGCTAATTGCAGTTTTGAGACAATAAAAGACTGGCAAGCCTTTAGCAGTTTTTCCTTTTGTTGATTGTTGTGAATGTCAGGATATGATTTTTCCTGGCCAACATCATGTATTTGTAATCAATAATAATCTAAAAGTACTCAGAATTAATACTTCATTGGAAATGTTAAATATATATGATGTATTAACATCCACTAATCTTAGTTCTATTGTTTATTTATAAAATTAAGATCAATTCACTTGTATTTAAATTATTAGTAATTATGACATACTCAGAGATCACCATAGGAACTGAAGACAAGCAAATTCCTGAACCCTTAAAATGTTACTCCTTAAAAACGTGGCCTGTGTTTTCTTCGGTTGCAATCAGGAACTTAAAAGCATTTTTGCTAAATATTATGACCCTTTATTTGGACCCAAAGATCCTTAATAGGTAACAAAGTTTCAACCTCATTTTGTAGAACTCTGGGTCAAATTCTGTCTCAGTTCTGCATATATGTATGTTAATCATTCAAGATATGCTGGTTTGAAAGTTGACAAAACAAGGCTTATTGCCCTTGATTTATCTAGCCTCCCTTATCTCCCGGCAAAACTGAAGTGACCAAAATAAAAGAGTACTCAGAACTCTCTATTGCCCTAACAAAGGTCACTTTGTGTCTTGGTTACTTTTCTCCTTGCTGGGACAAAACACCCAATACCCAAAATGAAGGAAGGGAAGATTTATTTAGCTCACTATTTGTAGAGGTTTCAGTCCATAATCAGCTGGCTCCAACACAAGGTGACACGCTCTGGGGCAACACTAAGGCAGCAGCCAGGGCAAAAGGAGAGAAAACAAGCCTCTTATCCCTTATATTGTATGCAGGCCACGCCCGCCCTTTTCCAGGGCAGGTATAGCCCTCACAAAATCTCCTTGCCCTCCTTGACATGGGATGAGGATATTTGCAAAGTAAGAATCCTGGCTCCTCGCTGAATCTCTCAATTAAACTTCTAAACTGCTCAAGAGGACACAGTTTACAATGATAATACTACAAGACTGAGACAGCTCCAAGCAAAGGCAATCTCTCATAAGAGACTAATTACTCCTCAAGCTATAAAGATTTCTCCAGAGTTACAAATCCAGGAGGGAGACAATGATCAGACTCCAATCAACCACAGGACTTCATAAAACTGATCCCTGTTCCTTTGATGGAGGACCAGTCTGATCCTCTCCTTCAGACTTATGCCCATTTTATTATAGACAGCTAAGTTAGCTAAAATTATTATAGTAAGTCTGATAGGGCTACATCGTCAAGGGAGTCAGTGCAGACAATGAGAACACATCACAACTGTGGCCAGAGGTGTATCTGTTGTAATAACCAGGCCTAAATGCCTCCCTGGGGAGATAAGATAATTGGTACCATCCGGTCCATTACAGTCCAGATAGACATCAATCACCCCTGTGGATGAACAAAACCTCCTAATCCATCTTTCCCTAAAAATGGCTCTGTTCTTTCCATGTATACTTGCTGTGTAGCCTACCTCCCCATTGGATCAATATTACCTAAGTGGTTATACTTGTAATCTTATTGCTCATAGTTTTGTCCCACATTGTACCCACCTTATGATTTTGTGCCCACTTTGGTATTTTTGCTCTACAAAACTTCCTGTGAAAACTGGGTTCATTGGCAACCCACTTTCAGATCCCATCTTGACACTTAGGAGCTATCTCTCTCAATAAAGTTTTCCTGCTCTCAACCTTCATTGTTCCTTAAAATTCACTATTCAATTTTGGGGAAATTGAGTTTTGCATATCTGACATCTAGCAGGTTGGGAGTTACATTTATTTCTCCTATATCAATGTCAGCTCCTCAAACTTAAGCACTTTCCTTATTTTCTCTTATTTTCCTTTATTAGGAAACCAAATTGAATTTTGTCAGTGCTTTATCATCCTTCATTGTCTTATTTTGTAATTAGAACTTTTCCTGCAAATTCATTTTGACTGCTTATTTTAATTACCATTATTATTGAAGCAAGAACCCACATTTAATGGTGACAGTTACAACACTATTAGGAAATAAGAAGAGTTTAAAATTCTGTATTAATTTCCAATATATAAGGTATAATAGCTGGGATAGTGAAAAGGCTGAAAGTTCAAGGAACTTAAGATTTATGCTTTAAAAACAAAATATCTAACTGTGGAAGTATTCTGGGTCACTCACCTCCAGATGACCCAATAATTTAATTGCCCACTTTCTTGGTTGCTATAAGAAAACTGATTTTAGGTGAAAAAATTAACTCAGTATCCAGATTACTAAATTACATGCCCCAACAGATGAGGGGCCTCAGACTTGCTGTCTTTAGGAATTTGTAATACTCAATCTCACAATAATAAGAGTAGGGGCAAACAGAAGTAACCAAAACATGAAAGTTCAAGAGAGGAAGAGCAGCAGAAGAGAAAAAGAAACTATCTTCCTATGGACAAATCGTCTCTTAATTATAAACTTGTTGTGGTCTAAGATAACCCAGTATTAAAAGTGAAGTAGTCAAAACTTATTATGAGGACTCACAGAGACCCCTGATTTCATCTTTTCAATCCTTCCATAGTTACTTTAGACCCATTCATGTCTCCTACGTGGAAAATTCCAGCTCTTTAACGATCCCTTTTCTAACCCATTCTCTTCCCCAGTAACTACCACCGCTCCATCACTCAAACATTTAGAAAATAAAAGAAGCTCGGTAATTTATATCTCAACACAAATTACATATTACTTCTCCAAAAAAAAAAAAAAGCGAGTTAGGCTTAATTGTCTTTACGGAATGAAAAGTTTTCCCCTATTAAAAAAAAAAATGTTGCGTGTCAACAGAAATATGAGGAAGTGCTGATGGAGAAGAGAACAAAGACCTAAACTCCACAAGCAACTGTTTTAAAATATTCAATCACTTGATTATAGGCTGAGGATAAGCCACATTAGAAAGAGGTAGGAGACTTAGATAAGGAACCTGAGCCAACACTGAAAGTAACACTGGAAGTTAACCAATCTAAAACAACAAATCCTACAACTACAGAATGCAAACAACCACTGTTAATTGTATTAATTCAACCTGTCTGCAAAATTCAGTTCGCTTCCTGGGATCTCTCCCGGACAGCAACTCTGACAAAATAGAGCACTTTCAGAGACAGACACCCACAGTGCTAAGGAGAAGGAAGTCCACATTATGCCACACGGAAACTTCCTTAGTAACACAGTATCCTGAAAACATATGGTTCATGATGGGAGAGGAATGATGATTACCTTTCAACAATTTCCCCCCATTGTATGGAAGAGAGGTTAGATTTATGCTACCTAGGTTCACAGGAAAAAAAAAATTGAAGAACAATGTAAAAAGCAAATACAGTCTAACATTAAGTTCAAGATTAAAATCTCTCCAATTATAAAAGTGAGAAGACAAATATGCCAGCCAAAATATTCCCCACATGTCTTCTATTTAGCACTCAGGAGATCCAGACTCAAGCCTCGTACGCCTCGGCTTCTGTTCACACTCTGACTCTCACAGCACCCTCCACGGCCCGAAATCCGTTTACCTTTCACAATCGTCTCACTCCCTGTGTTCTTGTGAAGGTTCCTTGACACTCACTGTGACATTCACTATCTCACTGTGAATGCCACATGATTCTACAACTGTGTTAACATACATGCTTGTTTAATCTTGAAAGTATTTAAAAACAAGTAATACAGCCTTACCTTTTCAACATATTTGGATACTTGTTCACAACAGGTACTCTATAAGCACTCGATTACTTGTTGACATTTCATACCTGTACGCTAACGTTGTCCTATATTACATTAAACTTCTTGAAGGGAAGATCTACTGGCTTTATATTTCTAGCTCCTGGTCAAAATCCTAATATATCAATAAACGTTTATTGAGTAAATCAATGATGGTGGATTTTTTTTAAATAATGATTGAAAGAAAATTTGTGTAACATAGAATTAAACATTTCTAAATGAACAATTCATAGGTACTTAAAACAGTCACAATTTTGAATAACCATCACCTCTACTTTCAAAACATTTACATCATTCTAAAATAAAATTCTTTTTACTCATAAAACAGTTTTTCCCCATCCTCCTCACAGTTCCTAGTATTCATCAATATGTATTCTAGCTCCATGGATTTCTCTGTTCTCAGCATTTCATACAAATGGATTCATACAACATGTTACCTTTGTGTCTGCCCTCTCACTTACCATAATGTTTTCAGGGATTATCTGTATTGTTGCCCTGTATCAGTATCTCAATTTTTATAGCTGAACAATATTCCACTGTATGTACATACTACAGTGTGTGCATTCTTTTTATTCATTTATGGATATTCGAGGAGTTTCCAACTTTTACCTACTGTGAATAATACTATTATAAATATATATGTACCTGTTCTTCAGTATCTGCTTTTATTCTTTGGATTATATACCTACAAGTGGAATTTTGTGATCAAAATAATATTTCTATAGTTCTCTTTTTGAGGAACTGCCAAAATGTTTCCCACCATGACTGAACCATATCTTAACAGTTTATGAGGAAGTACAAGGATTTCCATTTCTCTACATCCCTGCCAATACTTACTTCCCATTTCTTTTTATTACAACCATACAAGTGAGTGTGAAGTGGATGGTGGGTTTTAAAACACTAAACTGTTTCTGAACACATCTTTAACACCTTCAGAGTGATGATACGCCTATGCTAATAAAGCTTAGGTTTCGGGGTTTCTCACTGTGTTTGTAATTTTCTATACTTTTTTTTTTTTACAAACAATCTAAAAGTCGTACACATTCCCAGGACCACAAAACTTGAATTATCTCTACATATAACAAATAAAAATATCTGTTGTACATGAGTATAGCAGCAACATATGCCTATCTCCAGCCATAGTACTGTGATTTTTTTGCCTCCAACACCACCTTACTCACACTTTAAGCCTTTTGAACAACAATGTCTTACCACCCAAGTGAGAACTTTAAAAGCCTGGTGCTAGAGGTAGCATGGCAGGAACCATAATTAACCCTAGCCTCTTCTAACTGTAAAACTGTTAGACTGTTTTTTACAGTTAGTTCATGTTATTACTAGAAAACCAAATACAAACCTCAGTTTCCAAAAGGATCATGCACATCTCCATTGACAATTTCCCATTCTTCTTAAATAACAAATTAAAAAAAAACAGATCCATTAGATAGCTGCAAAACTTTAAAGGTGCAATCTCTTTCACATTGCTTTTGCAGTTGGCTTGGAATCAATAGGAGGATTCTGTCACATTCGCTAAAAGGAATCAAGTTGCAGATGCAAATTTATGACTATAGATATTCCTGATTTACATAAAAATATGTGATGAACATCCAAGATCTGCAATGACTACAAATAGATCGAATAGCAAGCTCCCTTAGCCATGCCATATGATGTATGAGTAAGTTTTACAGTTCTGTGCTGCTATATCCTGCAGAAACTAGGGTATTTGAATCAAATATTAAAGTAACACAGTATGTGACTGACTATACAAATTACTTGCACAAGTCGTGGTAAGGAATTTTGACTGTAAAATTTGATGACAATGTTCATCAGTAGAGTGGTCCACCTCTCTAAAAAGATTCGGGAGCTAGACATAGTGGTGCCCTCCTGTAATCCCAGCACTCAAGAGGCTGAGGCAGGAGTGTCAGTGTGAGTTCGAGGCCAGAGTAGGCTGTGTAGTGAGACTGTGTTCTGAAAGAAAGAAAGAAAGAAAGAAAGAAAGAAAGAAAGAAAGAAAGAAAGAGAAGAAGAAGGAAGGAAGGAAGGAAGGAAGGAAGGAAGGAAGGAAGGAAGGAAGGAAGGAAAGAAGAGAGAAGAAAAAAAAGAAAAAAAACTTTGGAAACTTATGTTACAGTACCATATGGTATTCTTAGTTTTCATATTTTCCTCTTGAACATTCAAAGTATTTTCTTGCAGTTGATTATGTTATTCTTCTGTGTAATATAGTTTTACCTATATTTGAAAATAGGTAAAACAGTTTTACCTTCCAGATAAGCAAACTAATTTTCAGTTAGTCCTTCAGTTTAAAGCTTAATAATCTCACTCACCTTCCAGTACATGGTGCTGAAACAGGGCCCAAATAACTATGCTCTCGCTTTATTCTGTTTGATGTACTGTTAATATTCTCTACTCTTAAAAAATATTTTATTACAAGACCCATTTGACCTCCTGAAATAAAATTATTTACTTTTTAAAGATGAACAGACATTGAGTTCTAAATATTTCCCTTTCTCTCTTCTATAGCACTCATTTGTTTATGACCTTCTGTCACCCATTTGTATGACTGACTTTGCAATGTGGTAGACTGGGCTGCAGTTGGTTCAACTGAAAATAGCATAATAAAGCCCATCTTACTAATTTCTGTGAGAATCATGTGTCATATTGACATAGTTAGTAGTTCAGAAAAACCAGTATCTCCTATCCTCAAAAAAACAAAGAAGAAAGAGAAAGAGAGAGAGAGAGAGAGAGAGAGAGAGAGAGAGAGAGAGAGAAAGGAAGGAAGGAAGAAAGCAAGCAAGCAAGAAAGAAAGAAAGAAAGAAAGAAAGAAAGAAAGAAAGAAAGAAAGAAAGAAAGAAAGAAAGAAAGAAAACAGTGGAATCCTGTTAGCACTTTCTGGGTTTAGATTTTCAAGACTACTCTTCTGAAATGATGGTTCTCAACTTTTAATGTGCATAGAATCACTGAAAGAGCTTTCCAAACACACACTCTGATTCAGCAGGCCTGGGATGAGGCCTCACTCTCAGTAGCAGTCACAGCACTCTATGGTTCTACCCAAGTACTCAAGACACAGCTAAGCTGGTGGCCTGCTACCAGGTAAAGAATCTTTTTTCTTAGACATTTAATTTAATTCTGGGCATGGTGGTGAACGCCTGTAATCCAAGCACTTGGGAGGCTGAGGCAGGGGGATTGCTGCAAGTTCGTGGCCAGCCTGGGCTACAAAGTGAGTTCAAAGCTAGCCTGAACTGCATAGTGAGACCCTGTTTCAGAAGAACAAAAAAATTTTTTTCATTTATTTCTATAGAAATACTATGAAAAGAGCCTGTGTACTCCTTACCCAATTTACTCCCAGCACTATACTCCCAAAACTATTAAGGCAGATGTCACAGCTCAAGTATTAACATGGGGAATCTACTAATTCTATTCATATTTCCTGTTTTACTTGTACTTAGTCATACATGCATGCTTGTGTGTGTTTAGTCTTATGCAATTTTATCACATGTGCAAATTCACATATCCCCACCACAGTCAAGATACATAACAATTCCATCACTGCAAAGATCTGTCATGTTGCCCTTTTATAACTAAACTCACTTCCTTCTTATCTCTACACCTACATCCCAGCCCTTAGCCTGACAATAACTATTCCTTGTTTCTACAATTTTGTCATTTATTTTAAAATAATACATACATAGAATCATTATTTTGTGTAATTCTTTGAGATTGGCTTCTAGTGAGTATAATTCTCCAGATATTCATCCAAATTGTGTGTGCATCAAAAATTCGCATCTGTTTATTTGTTTGTTAGTTCATTTGCTTTGGCTGATAAGTATCCCATGATATTGATGTATACCACAATTTCATAACTATCCACTAAATTAAGGACTTTTACAATATTTCTGTTTTATAATTATTGTAAGTAAAGCTCTTATAAATATTTGTACACATATCTTTATGTGAACATAAGTTTATAAGACTAAAGTGTATGTTCTCTTTGCATGAACATACATTTTTGGGATAAATACTCAAAACTGTAAGTGAAAACATTAATATGTCAATTACATTATATATATATGTATATATATAAAATCAAGATATAATAGGTGTAGCATTCTACACTTCACCCAGCAATGTCTAACTGATCCAGTTTCTTCACAGGCTTGCCGGTATTTGGTATTAATACTTTGTTTTATTTTAGCCAACTGGAGTAGCATGTAGTGATATGACATTTTTCTTTTAATCTGCATTTCCTAATAGCTAATAACGCAGAGCATCTTTTCATGTGCTTATTTTCCATCTGTGTACTCACTTATGTGAAGTATCTGTTCATGTGTTTTCTCCCTTTATGATGAAATTATTGTGTTTTGTTTCATTTTACTGTTGAATTGTGAGAATTCTGCATACCTTTTAGGTAGTTGTCAGCTATGTAGTTTGCAAATGTTTTCTCCCAATCAGAAGTTTCTTTTATCCTCTTAATAGACTCTTTCACAAAGCCAATATTTCTAAATTTGATGAAGTGTATTATATCAATTTTTCCTTTTATGCACTGAACTGTTCATGTCAGATTTAAGAATTCTTTGCCAGTTTTATATCCACAAGATTTTCTTTCTTTAAAAAAAGTTCAATTTTTTGTTTCTCCCCTAAGTCTTTGATCCATTTTGAGTTAATTTGTGTATGAAATATGAGATTTCAATTAGAATTCACTCTTTTGTCAATGAATGTCCAGTTGTTCCAGCACTAGTTGTTCAAAAGACTATCTTTCCTTGTTCGAATTATTTTTGAAAGTTTGTAAAAAAAAAATCAGCTGGTGGCTTTTTAATGGTGGCATAAATATCCTGCAGGTCCATCCTCAACAGCAGATAACTGACAGCAATCAGGACTAAAGCAGTGACCTAGACAGTACAGATTTCTTCACAAAATATAATTACTAACTAAAAAAAATTAGTACCAGATGCCTACATCTTAAGGAACATTTCATTATATAATCAGACTACCAGTACAGTTCTTTCCATAAGTTTCAACAGTTATCAGAAAGCTATTTAATTTCATTTTGCTCTATATTAATCTACTCCCAATGAAAGTTGAACACTTCCTCCTTGCATTTAATATCCATCTTTTTCAGTATGTGTAGTCTGAGTCTTGTGGGTCAGATCAACTCATTGTCTCTTAAATCTCTTTATTTAAAAGAAGGGAAGAATGTGGTCATTAATTTGATATTCAGACCATCCCTTAAATATATGTGCGGCTCTGCCCTTTGTTTCAATAGCAAATTGAATATTCCTTCTGCATTTTTCCTTTATTAGTTACTGTTGTTTACCTGAAGTCTAAATGATATCTCTCCCTGTTTTCATAGAAAGAAAACTGTGCAAATATTTTCCTGTCATTTGCTATTCACTCAAACTTAAAGAAAAAGCAACACAAGACATTTTCCCAGCCTCATATTAACCCTCCTAATTCTAGAGGTCATGGCCTGGGAGGTGCTTCTCCAGAGCTCCATAGTCACAGTTAGGCTGCCAAAGTTTAGACTTCTCTCCTGCCTCCCTGTACCCCGATGTGCAGAATAATAACCTCATCCATGTGTCTGATTGTAAGCACCCCTACTCTTAATTCCTTCAGTGCTCTTTCTGGTTTCTCTGAGACTCATCCCATGCAAATTGGCTTCATTGATTCAGATACTCTGTTTCCCACTTTCTACAAATTACCTCCATTTGCATTTAGATTATTGAATTGCTCTAAATGGAACCCATTTCTGCCTGACTCCCTCCACATATGCCTGTGAATGAATCCAGTTTCTGCATCTTGATCTCCTGCTTTCTTCTCCAGACCTCAGCCATGTATGCTACTTTCAAGCAGATGGCAAATCTACCTCCAACCAATATTTGTTTTGGGCATTTGAAGTAGTTCCACACTCCTGGTCAAACCTTCCCAGCCTCTGTCTATCCCTGTCTCTCTCCAATTTATTTCAATATATCCATTCACTATGTGTTAGTAGTCATTAGAATTACTGTGCCTTTTTTGTCCCTGTTACAGGGGATTGAACCCAGGGTTTCACACATGCTAGGCAAGTACTGTATTCTACCACTGAGCTATGTAACCAGCCCTGTTTATTTATTTATTTTTTCTGAGACAGAAATTGTCCAGAATTGGACAACTTGCTAAATTGTCCAGGTTGGCGTTGAAATTCCAATCCTCTTGCATCAGCCCCTTGAGTAGCTGCAATTACAGGCATGTACCACCATGTCCTCCTCTATAATTACCATGCTTCACATAGTGGCAAAAAAAAAAAAAAAAACACCACTGTGCCTCATCTTTTCAGTAGGTTTTTTTCCCCTCTCCCGTGTAGTAAGTCCATTTGTACATGAATTAGTTGTTAAGGCAGGTCTCACTGAAGGTGGGTAGTTTTGGTGACTGTATCCACAGCCCCACCTGCAAATATATGTCCCTCTTTCTCACAGAACTTTCTCAAAATGGCTTTTCCCAGAGCTCTTTATTTACACTAACAAAAATTCCAGCATCTTCATCTGTGTCATCCTCTTTCAGGGCCTTTTAATTTTTTAATTTTTTTTTTTTTAGTGTCGAAAGAAAAAAGCACCATTTAATAGCTGACATAAAATTTGTATTTGCTGCATGCTGAGCAAGGAATAGCTGTGCTTGAAAGCTATTCTCCCTGAGCAAAGTAGAGATGATCTTATACAGGATGTCGGCAGTGTGAATTTCAAAGAGAATTCATTCATCCTTACAAATTTGAGCCTGTTTCATTAGCTTCTAGGACTCAATATTATCAATGATAAATCTGATACAGAGCTAATTTTGCTTGTTGTAAGTTTATTTTTTTCTTTCATCCTCTGGGAAATTTTACGATTTTTATCTTTACTTTTAGTGTTCTGTGATTGATGACAATGTACAGGTTTAGAATCGTCTTTTATTATCTCACCTTTGAAGACCTCTTTTAATCTGAAAATCTGTGCAATTTTCAACTCTGAATAACATTCTGTGGGATGTCTTTGACTAATTTATCTGTTCCTGTTCCTATATTCTGCCCTTTGGGAACTTAGAAAGGTGTTAGGACTTCTAGATCTGTCCTCCATGCCTTTCTCACCATCTATCTTGTCTGACTTTTTCTTGTATTCTTTATACCTATTGTCTTTCTGTGCTTTTATTCAGGGAGAACTCTTCAGCTCACTAATTCTCCTTTAGCTGTGTCCATTCTTCAACTTAGCTAATCTCATATTTTGCTTTGTTTTTATTATTTTTTGCTTCTTATATAATCAAATTTTCTATCTCCAAATATCATTTGACTATCTTATATAATAATCTATTATATAGATTAATGTAAATCACATATTCTTTCTTATTTATAGGGAGATATTTTTCTTTCTTGAAATTATTTTCAGTTTTGTTAATTTTATTTCCTTGGGAATTAGTTTTTCTTTATTTTCTTTAGTAGTTTTCATACTATTGTTAATTTTGGCTTACCTGACCAGATTTGAACTTGAAATTTTCCATAACTTGTATAGATCATACAAAAATGGGACAACAAGAGACTCTACTTTGAGGTTGAAGATATTATAAGCATTGTTAAGAGCCTTTGGCACATGGTAATAATAAAAACAAACTGACTTTTAATTTTTTATAGGTTTTTTAATTCTCTATTGACTATGGCCCCTGTTTTTTGCCTTTACCTGGAAAGGATCGTTCCCACCAAAACCCTTCCTACTCAGTGTCCCTACCTCACACCCTCTCTAACTCTGCCTAGTACGCCTTTGTGTAGATATTATTCTACTTATTGTATTCTTCCTACAGCGGTTGTGAGTAAAATATTGCCAAGAGGTATTGAACACTAACTCATCGTCTGAATATTTAGTCCTCCATTTTTCTGATTTTTGACATCCACATGGAATAAAATTCTCCTCCTCCCCATAAAATCCTTTTTACTACCTAGAGGCAATTGTTTCTGCTTCCTTTCACTCCATATAAGTTTGGAGGGAAGGAGGGCAACCCACTTCACAGCTCCAAATGACCATGGACCCTTCCGGCTTCTGGGCTCCACTCCCTCCAAGGGTAGAACACTCCCAGAAACCCCTTCCCTTGCAAGAAACTTCTCTGAGTAGTGAATTTATTCACTGATAACAACAAAGTCATACTGTTCTGAGCACTTTACAATTTGTAAGCATTAAACGAGTTGATATAAATCCATATGTTTCTATCAGAAAATTTTTTTATTTCCTGGTTTGCTTGTAAAAATGTCTGGCTTTCCAGAATGCAGATTTCCAAAAAAAAAAAAAAAAAAAATCTTTGCTATCATTTCTAAGGATTTACAATATTCAACCTATTATCTTGGTCTAACTTTCCATTTGCTTAAAAATAACTTTATTACTTGTTTAGACACATACGTATTTATGTGTATCAGTCTGCTATTGCTGCCAAAACAAGGTGCTATCAGGACTGATTTTTGGTAAGGTTTCTCTCCTAGCTTTTAATTGGCTACTTTCTTGCTGTGGTTCCAGTGGCTTTGTTCTGCGTGAGCTCACGTGTCTGTGTGTCTGTGGAGAGAAAAAGAAAGATACCCTCTGGTCTCTCTCCTCTTTTAAGGTCTTCAATCCTGTCATATTAAAGCCCCTCTAAAAATCTCTGTATCCAAATACAGTCATTTAGAGGATAAACATATGATTTTTGGGGGGCACAGTCCAGTCATAATATATTCTAATAGAACAGATCATAGATTTAAAAATACCTCAATTTACTTAGAATGAGTAAGTAAAGACAAATGTCAGAGCATAAGAAAGAGAGAAATATTAACTAGAGAATATTCAGAGTGAATATCGAGCGAGTTATGTTTCTTGATTCAAAGTGAGTATACAATGACTATCTCTTGAATAAATGTATGAGACCCTCAAAACATACCTCCTAACTTCCCAAACACATCTTTTAGGAACTCTTGTGAATACAAGTGCAGTCTTTCAGGATGCCATTATACTGAAAAAAATGGTGAAAACATGGTCTTTTTATTTACTGTTTACCCACTCAAAGAAGAAAGAAAAACAACTGAAACCACTAAGGAATTTTAAGTTTTTTATTGAAATGTAAGTATAGGTGCTACAATTATTTTATGTTTGTATTTCTGTGTTCACCCATTCTCTTTTTAATCAGAGTAAAATTTGGGCAGAGTTGCTGCTCCATATGTTGATGTGTACACATGCATGCACGTGTGCACAGGAGTCTTAGAGATTTAAATTCACAGAGTATGTGGCAATATTTTTCTTAGTCGTTTGTGCCTATTACCCTTAACTGTATTTATCACCCACTAAAATGTTATTCACTAAAAATAAAAATAAACATCATGAACATAATGCCCAGCACTTAAAGATTAATAGAAGAAAAAAGCCCTAGGGAGCAGATTGATAACAAGGGATGAGGAAACAGGTTTTTCAGCATGAATGCAATGCAGCATGTTGCAAACACGGCAAGAATAACTTAAGAGGAAAGTGCTCTAAAGCATATAACTGTATGTATGTTTAAGTGTGTAAGATAGACAACCATATTTCTAAGTATTGGTTGGATCATTGAACAGAATGGTTTGCACCGTCATTGTTTGATTGTCCACTTTTTATGTTTTGATTTTGTAACTTGAACAACTATTTCTAAGATGACAATATGTAATTTATCAACTAGTGATTTCTTAGTGTTAATTTTTTTGAAATTCTGTGTTATTTATACCCTTTTTTCTGTTCTGCTTTTTTTCTCTAAATAAAAAAAAGAATAACAGGTTAGAAAATTCTGTACTACAATATTCATATGTACATTACCATATGTACAAATTAATGTGTGCAAATAATACCATATGTGTAACTGTATTTGATAAAAAATTTAAAATCTTTGTAGCATTTAGGGGTGAGTGTAAGAAGGGATTGGTTGAGTTATATCTATACTCATAAAGACATGTTAAAAATTTGTAGGCTACATGCTAGAAAGCCAGATACTTGAATAAAAATCAGAACTTTGTGTTATTTTCAATTATTTTATTTATAAAGTTATCTCCCAAAAAAGTTCTCCTATCCAAAGCAGATTATTTTTCTGTAGATAAAAGTTTTGAGAGTAATGCTTTGAATTTTTCACCAATTATTACCTAAACACAACAAAAAATATACCAGCTTTTTCCTCTCCAAAAAGATTCCCAAATTTTGATAGACTACTATTTGCCTAACTCCTGTATAAAATAGAACAAAGCACAAAGACCTGATGTAAAAGGACTTAAATTAGGTTTTTGAAAAAGTAATTGTAATTAGAAAAATGAATAAAGTCCTAATTAAAAATTAAGCAGAATCTAGTAAAGTTTGCAAAAGCAAAAAACTACTAAAGATTTTTATTGGAGGAAATAAAGACTACTTTTAAGTGATTTTAGAAAATAATGACTAGAAATACAAACTAATATTTAAATACAAATGCATAGTTATATATCCATTTTACAAACTAGTCAAGTATGGGGGAAAATGTTGAAATTTGATAAAATTACACATTTTTCTAACCAATTTTCTTAAGACTACCAATGCAATCTTACTTGATAAAATTAAAGTCCTCTTCTAACGCTCATATTATTCACTCCATGTGTAGCGTGAGACACACTGACTTTTTCTCTCTTAGATCTGTCTAATTGCTACTTCTCAGTTCCACTTTTTTAATGCTGTTCCTTAAATGTCAGCAAATTCCAAGGTTATGAGCTCCCAATGTTATCTTGTTTTATGCAGACTTTTACCAGTAATCTCATCCACTGAATAAATTCTATCATCTCCTCTGCCTACTGATTCCTTGATCAGCACCTCCAGTTCAGTCCTCCCTTCTGATTTCCAGACCCAGCTTCCTCTCAATTATCTACTGCATTAAATTAAAGAGATCTTGATTCTTAATTCACTCCTTAACTTTAACACATACTGAACTAAATGAATTTCTATTTCTCTCACAATTCCATTCAAATTGTCCATGTGGTGTCACAAGTGTCCATGCTGCTGCCTCAATAAGTTTCCTAGGACTTCCCCTAAAAAAACTACCCTAAACTAGGTATGTTAAAGATAACAGAAATTTATTTTCACAACTCAGGAGGCTAAGCCCAAAATCAAGAAGCACTGAGGGGCAACCTGTTGCATGCCTGTCTCTTACTTCTGCTGGTACCTGGTAAATCTGTAGCATTTTTAGGCTTGCAGATCAGCACTCCAATCCCTGTCTGTGGTCACATGATGTTCTCCCTCTGTGTCTTCACTGTTTTTTCACATGACTTTCTCATTAGGACTACAATTTTTAGATTAAGGTCTCACCTGACCCCAAAATATATTCAACTTAAATAAAGATGTTTCTCAGCTTTTAAGATTATATCCACTAGGACCCTCATTAAATTGAAAGTGTCATACATTGGAAATGAATCTAAGCTACCCAACCTATTGTATATCATGGTTTAGCAGCACAGTATGCTGGGGAGTACATGTTGTTTACCCTCACAAAGGCAAGGCTGACTGGCTCATTGCTGCTACCCAGCACCCTAGGAGAGTCATACTGCTTGTCACTGGCCCAAGAACAGCCCAAAATTCCAAGCTTAAAGTGCAGTTTCTACTGAATGCTTACCACTTTGCCCCATCACAAAGTCAAGAACTTATAAGTTGCATAATCCTAAGGCAGGTACAATTTGTATTTGTATCAGCCAAGACCTTATTGCCAAATAAGATCATATGTTGAGGTTCCCAGTGGACATGAATTTTAGCAAATGCTATGCAGAGTAGTACACTGACCAAACTTGGAATTTCATACTTTTATGCTAATTCACATGATTTAACTTGTCTTTCTCCCTTCTTCAAGTCATATCTCCTCTTCACAAGTGATGACTTTCTTTCTTTTTCCAATTATTTGTCTAAAACATAGCTAATCGTGTAACTCTTCTACTTAGAATTCTGCTATGGTTCTGTGCTTCTGTTTCAATTGACCTTTCAAGACAAATTATAGATGATTTGCCATTCCCTTTTGAAGTGTTTAACACTGTGTTGTATTGGACAAGGCTGCAATGAACATGCTTTTATTCAGCTCACTTAGCTTTACCTTTAACATCTACCCTTTATTTAGTCAAAACCAGATTCCTCCCTTTTTTTTCCGTTATGGCTTAAATGCAAGGGATACTCAGGGAGGCCTAGAATGGGTACGAGTAAGTTTATTAGCTGGCGAACAGTGGTCAACAATCAGCTAATGCCAATTGCAAAGCTTTGTTGTCAGAGGTTTTATACATTTAACAAGCTTCTTGGTAACTGTAGCCACTATCTTACTTCCCTTAATTTTACAAGAGTGTCATAAAGTCTCTCTCAAACATCTAGGTCATTAATCAAACAGGATGAGGGCAGGGGTCAGTTTGTCTGTTGTTTGATGTACCCATTTGTTCCTCCCATGTGGGTTTTATGGCTAACTGGGAGTGGGTTTCCATCCAAAGATTAACTACAAACCACCATGGAGTCACTTTTAGCACATCATTTCCAGTACTGTAAGTTGAACCCAAGGCCTTATGTGTGCTAGTCAAGCGCTCTGCCACAAAGCTACTGCCTCCCCAGCCTGCCATTTACTATTTGAAATTTATCACATATACCATGTACTCTGTAACCTCATTCCTGACTGCCAGCTACTCATTTTACCATCCCCATCAAAAGTAGTCATCTTTAAGAAAATGTGGTATCACAATGCAATATCATTCTGCTGCTAAAACAAAAGAATAAATACTGTCAATCGTGGCAACATGGGTAGAACTGGAAAACATTACATTAAGTCAGGCACATGACTAAGCCAGACATAGACAAATAGCACACGTTCTCACTCATGTGTGGAAACTAAAGAAGTTGAACTGATAGAAATAAAGACTAGAATACTGTTCATTACAAGCTAGAAGGGTACTGGAGAGGACAGGTAGGAGAAGGTTAACTAATAGGCACCAAAATACAGTTAGGTATGAGAAACAAGTAATAGTATTCCACAGATGAGTAGCATGACTTTAGTTTACAGCAATTTAGTATGTGATTTATAAGGACCTAGAAGGAAGGAGCTTAAAGTTTCCCAACACAAAAAAGTCAGAAATTATGCTTAAGGAGATGGAAATGCTAATTATCCTGATTTTAACATTATATTCTATAAACAATATATTCTACATGTTTGGATTTATTTCAGTGTACCCCACAGAACAGTTATTACATATTAATTCAAAATAAAAAAAAGAAATTAGCTGAGCATGGTGGCATACACTTATAATCCCCTTGGAAAGCTGAGGCAGGAGAATTGAGTTCAAGATTTACCTGGGCTAGATATCAATAAATCAATAAAGAAGTAAAAAAGAAAAAAGAAGTTCAAAAAATATTTTTAAAAGTTAGTCATTTTCTCAGGTTATGCTAAAGCAGAAAATCTTAAAATACAGTAACTATATTTTCTGGAGTACCTGAAAACTGTTTAAGAGTCCTAATAAATATAGACAATGTTTTAAAATTTCAAGATTTATGTCGTGTGTGTATTCAATTTCTTAAAACTATTATTTGTGGTGACACATCTGTAATCTCAGTGCTCTGGGAAGCTGGGGCAGGAGAATCACAGGTTTGCACCCACCTGGGAAACTTAGCAATTCAGCAGGACTGTATCTCAAAATAAAATAAAAAAAAATTTAAATGCCTGAAGATGTATCTCAGTGCACAGCTCCTGGGTTTAATCCCCAAGACAATAAATAAATAGCCTGATATTCCTGGGTTCACGTACAAACCACATGCTTTTTTCTATCTATCATTTCCAAGTAGTCTATTTCCCACTTTAAAAAAAAAAAGTCCTGCTTCTCACCAAGCCTTGCTATGATGCAGTGTCCCAGGAGCAAAAACTTCTGTGAACCCAAAGACACATAATTATTTTTTTGTTTTTACACATAAGTTTTTTTTTTTTTAGAATTTAAAGAAGGGAAGAATGTTACTATAATTCTATTTTTTTCTATTTTCAGTTTTAATCAGTTCTCTCTATAACTTTATGTTTAAAGTTGCAAAGTTTATTTTAACAAAGCTAATTTTTTATTCTTCTATGGGGCTTATAAATCAAATTTAGAAACTTCCCTTTTTCAATAAGAGATGATCCAATAAGATTTTCTGTCAAAATTAGACACTTAGCTTTCCAAATATTTTTCCAAATTTGTTTATCAAAATTTGTAAAATATTTTTGCTGTTTTACCAAGTCTTTCATATGTAATTATGAGAAATAATACTTTTAAAAACATATGTACTGGAAATGAGACATATATATTGGAAATATCAGTACAGCACATTTAGCTCAGATGAAACAGTACAAAAGGGATATTTATTCCTCTTCTGTTCTTATTTGGTTCTTTATTTCAAGAAATACAGATTTCATCCTCTCTATTTGTCTTGTTATGTTGTTACCTAGAGAAAAATTCGTTCATAATTTCCATATGTACACAGGCAGAGGAAAAGACAAGAAAAGAGCACTCTAGAAAAAAAGCCAAAGAAAGAAGATGAAATACATTGATATATAAATCTTTAAGCTAAGACAGAAATAAAAATGTTTAATAATTGAAATACAGACAGGTATTTGAAATGATAACATGCTTTCTATTATTGTTTTTATCATTTTAACCATGAGTCATATTAATACAAACTGGTATGATAAAGTGGCAATTGTGTAGTTAGTTACAGCTTATAGCTAATTCAGGAAAAGAAAAAATTGTTCCCCTTAGTCCTATGACTTGAATCAGACATTTTGACAGTTTGAATACCTGACTTTATAGTTAATGATTCACCAACCAACCCTCAACTTTGCCTTTTATAGATTTCTTTAAAGCACTGAGGCACATCAAGAAAGGTCAAGCAAAAGGTTAGAACTAGCAGGTTTACTCAATAAGCAATTATTAGAAATCTATTTTGTCCTAGGTCTTGTGGAGGACAAAGTAAAGCTATAATTCTGACCTTGAAAACTTCAGTCGATGACGATGTCATCCACCTATGGTGCTGCAAATGTCCCTTGTGAGCTACGACACTAAGTTTTGCCCCCAGAACTGTTTTTAAATGCCTCCTCAGTGAGACAAAGACGTATTGCACAGTCCTGCAAGACCTTGAAATGAACCTACATCAAAAAAAGAACTCATTTCCTCCCATGCATACACTACATATAAACATCTGCTTTCTTCTTTTTTATATTAATGTTGCCTTCATAAGTCTAATCTTTCCTAATGAAAATTTACAAGCCATTCTTTATTTATTGTTACCCAAACCTCGCCAAAATTCACTGCATCCTATGATTTATGCCTCTAAAGTATTTCTTTATTCTCTCTTTTTCCCTCATCTCCCCTAATCCAACTAGCAGAGTAACTTTCTCCTTCATCCCCATGCTTTACTGCAGCCCCTCTTCACCCCCTTCTCCCAGTGCTGCCACTTCTCTAAAATTCAAACCTGTCAACACAGACTCCTCACTGGCTTCTTCATCTACACGGGCTCCTCTTCGGAGCTCAGTGTCCAAACTCCTAAGTAAGTCATACAGGACCATCATACCTTTGTTTCCTCATCTGGCCTTTTCAGACCAGACCAGTTCAGTCTTGTCACCTGTCCTGCTACACACACACACACACACACACACACACACACACACACAAGCATGCTGTTTCAATCATACCAAAAAGTTTGTTGATTATGTTACATTCTTTTGTAACCCCAGACACATTGTTATCAAGGCTTAAAACTTTGGTCTATTATGTCTCCGTCAAAGTTCTGTATTCCCATAAGACCTAATGGGCTTCCCCATTCTAAATGCAATGTAAACATAGTACCTTATTTGTGTCCTTATTATTTAGTGTTAGCCATTAATTTATATCTTCATTAATCTATGAAATGCTATATAACCAGTGTCTAAATCATCTACATTTCCTGTATAAAGTATATGCTTAATAACTTCTTGATGAATGAATATACTTCTAAGCATACTAAATTTTAATAATATATGCATATAAACAGCATATGGTACCTCATAATAGACAAAAGTTTTACATTTCTATGTATTCATTAAGAAATAAATTTAAAATATTAAGATGTACGAAAAAGAATAAGTGTGATTAAACCTATGATAATTTTTTAATTATTTTTATTGGTACATTTTATATATACATAATGATCAAATTAATCATAAGAAATTTGTACCTGTACATAATAGATTTTTATTCTGTTTTTTCCATTCCTGTGCCTTCCCTTCAATCTCTTTTCGCCTCCTTATTTTTTCTCTGTTGTTTTGTTCTGTTTTTTGGTACCAGAAACTGAACTCAGGACCTTGCACTTGCCTGGCATGCACTTGTGCCACTGAGCTACATCCCCAGCCCTCCTCTCCTTATTTACAAAAGCTTTCTTTCCATTTTTCTTTCTTTTCTAATTTTTTCCCTTTCCCTTCTTTCCTTTCTTTTTTCTTTCCCCCTCACTAGTTCCTTTTGGCATTTGAACATTTTCTTCCTGTTTCACAATATCCTAAATTTCAGTCTTTACCTACACTTTTGGTTTCTCACACGAGAGAAACAATGTGATATTTATACGTGTGCCCAATTTATTTCACTTAAGAGTATCATCTCTAGGTGCATCTATTTACTTAGAAATGTCTCAAATTTATCTTTATGGTTGTGCAGTACTCCATTGTGTATAAAAACCACATTTGATTTATCCATTTATCGGTTGATGGGCATTTTGATTATTCCCAAGATTTATCTGTTACAAACTGCTATAAAAATGACTATGCATATGTCTCTGTGTATGATGCTTTTCATTCTTTCAGGAAGATACCAAAAGGGGGAATAGCAGAGTTAAACGGAGCCTCTAGGGGTTTTTTGTTGTTTTGTTTTGTTTTTTGTTTTGAGGGGTTTAGGAAGGGATTGTTTATTTGTTTGTTTTTGTTATTGTTGAGGTTTTTTGTCTTTTGGTTTTTTTGTTTGTTTGTTTTAGGAATCTCCACACTGATTTCCACAGTGGTTTCAGCAGTCTACATTCCCACCAACAGTGCAGAAGTGCTCCTTTTTCCCCACAGCCCTACCAGCATTTATTATTGTTTGATTTCTTGATAATAATCATTCCTTCTGGAATGAGATGGAATCTCAGCATTGTTTTAATTTGCATCACTAGAATGACCAATGATGCTGAACATTTTTCATATATTTATTTGCCACTTCTACTTCCTCATCTGAGAAGTATCTGTTCATTTTAGATTTAGATTGGTCTTTAAGGAGATATGATATTTTTTAGTTCCTCTTATATTCTAGATCTCAGACCTCTGAGGAACAGCTGGAAAAATTTTTTCCCAGTTTGTGGGTTACTTCTTCATTCCATTGATAGTTTCTTTTACTGTGCAAGAGCTTCTTAATAATGTGAGATTTCAGTTGTTGATTATTTGTAATATTTCCCACACTATTAGGATTTGATTCATAAAGTCTTTACACACATCTATGTTTTTAAAATTTCTACCTATTCTCTCTTCCAGCAGATTTAATGTTTCTGCTTTAATATTTGGATCTTTGACCCATTTTGATTTTAGTCTAGTGCATGTCGAGAGACGTGGGTCTAGTTTTAGTCTTCATTATTTCCAGCACGATTTATTAAAGAGGCTGTCTTTCTTCCTGATTGCCCTAATAAACATAGAAGCAAAAGTCCTCAGAATACTGACAAAAAGAATGCAACAAATCATCAAGAGGATTATACACCATAACCAAATAAGTTTCACCCCAAGGAGGCAAGGATGGTTCAACATATGCAAATTAATAAATGCAACACACCATACCAACAGAGCCAAGAACAATGGACATCACAATGATCATCACAATGGACACAGAAAAACATTTGACGAAGTTCAACAACCATTCATGATTCAAACTCTTCAGAATATTGGAAAAGATACCCTTTATCTCAATCTGATAAAAGCCATCTATGACAAGCCAGTAGCCAATGTCATACTAAATGGACTAAAAATGAAAATTTTCGCTTTAAAATCAGGAAAACAAGGGTGTTAACTATCACCACTCCTATAGTTCTGGAAACATTGGCCAGAGAAATTAGACAAAAGAAAGAAAAGAAAAGAAAAGAATAAAGATAGGAAAAGAAGTTAAATGATTATTATTTGCAGATGACATGATGCTTTACATAGAAGACCCCAAAAATTCAACCAAAAGATTTCTAGATTTAATAACCAAATTCAGTGGCATAGCTGGATACAAAGTCATCACTCAAAAATCAATAGCATTCCTGTGCACAAATAACAAACTCACTGAAAAAAATTAGAGGAACCACATCTTTCACAATAGCATAAAAAAATGAAACAGTAACCTAACAAAGGAAATAAAAGATCTTTATATTGAAAACTACAGTACTCTCAAAAAGGAATCAAAGAGAAAATCAGAAGATGGAAATTATCCCTTGCTCTGGGGTAGGAAGTACCAACATAGTGAAAATGGCCATATTCCCAAAATTGTTCCACAGATTTAATGCAATCCTAATCAAAATACAAACAGCATACCCCACAGAATTAGAAAATACAATCCTAAAATTTGTTTGGAAGAAGAAGATACCTAGAATAGCAAAAACAACTCAGAGGCAAGGCAGGAGGCATCACAATCCCTGACTTGAAATTATACTACAAAGCTACTGTGATAAAAATAACATGGTACTGGGGGGAAAAAAATCCAAAGATCAATGGAATACATCAGAAGATGCAGAAGCAATTCCAAACACACTCAGCCACTTTATCTATGATAATTTTTATCAGAAAAAATTACTGTTTTTATGGACCTAGTGTCCACCTATTTCTGTATTGACTTAGATGGATCTGACTTTCTTTCATTACAGCCCAGTCTTTGATATTCTTAAGCAGGCTTATAAAAGCGACTAAATGAAAAAAAATCTCTGATACTGAGACTGCGCTTTCACCTTTAAAAGAGGCATAAGTTATGATAATAAAAATAGAAGAGAGAAAAACATCAATAGTCCAGTGAGCTGTAAGCAGTTATAGATGTGATACATTCAAAGACCAAGCAGGGAATGGGTTCACAAATAGGGGTGACAGTACAGTGCTCTTAATTGAAATTTACAGCTTACTCAGTTCCATCATGAATCCCATGGAAGTGAAGCAGTGGGTTGGAAGGGAAATTAATTTATGGTCGTGAGAAAATGAAAATGAAAGTAGCCTATATTGGCCCATGCAGACCAACGTTCAAATATCAGAAAGGAGAGTGAGAGCTCTGAGGGAAACTGAAGAAAATTCAAATATTTATGAAATAAACAAGTTTATACCCTATACCCTGAGCTAGTCTGCTTGTGTGCTTTTTCCCAATGAAAACTTATTAAAACACACTTGTATTATTTGTCTATTGCACTGTAATAAATTACCACTAACTCAGGGGTTTAAAATAGGCTCCTATTGATTAGCTCTCAGTTGCATACATCAGAATTCCAGGTGGAGTTGGCTGGGTTCTCTGCTTAAAGTCTCACAAGACTGAAATCAAGGTGCCAGTCGGCCTAAACTTTCATTTGTAGGCTCTGGAGAGGGATTTACTTCGCGTATTAATTCAGAATATTGGAAAAAATCAGTTCCTGGGGTATATGGACTGTGATCCTTATTTTCTTCCTATCAGCTAGCCAAGAAATTATCTCAGCCTGGTAAAAACTACTAAAGCCCCTAACAGGCCAAGAGTTAATTGATAACAAGAAAATAAGGATCTTAGTCATACAACCATAGGAAGTTCTAGTAGTACAACTTAATGACACAGCCATAGCCTTCACAATCCAATATTGTCAAGAATAATTGTTTTTCAGTGACAAATCTATAGTCTACCATAACATTTTCGATTAAATTTTAATGTTTGAATTGTTCTCTGAAATTGCAAGAAGAGGAAGTTAATAATCTTGATTACATAAGGAAGGTGAGAAATAAACTGTCTCCTATAGGTATCTCCCTATAAATCCATTTCTACCTCCACTTTTTCCCCCTCCTTTAGCCCACTTGGAGTCCCTGTTATAAATGAGAAGGCTGATGCCCAGCTCCACAACATTGTGAAAAAAATGCGTCAGAGAACAGCCCTCTACAAGGAAAAGCTGAAACAGGGAGAAATATCCTCGCCCGAAGGCAGCCCACACACTGGTAAGAATTGTTCCCATGAACCACTGAGAAAAAGGGAATTATAAAGGGTCACATATTTTGAAAATTAGTGTTTGGGTATCTCCAGAATAGATATTCAGACAATGACTAGATATTAACAGTTCATTCTGAAAGTGACCCAAGAAGGTAAAAGTGACATGAATAACAGGTAAGAGAATTAAACAAGGATGCATTAATAAAAGGGTAACCAAGGATTTAGCTCAGCAGCACAAGTGCCTGCCTGGCAAGCACAAGATCTTAAGTTCAATCCCTGACACCAAAATAACTAATTAATTAATTATATAATTAATAAGAGTGTCATGGGGGTCAGGGGGACTTGGGGCCTGATCTAACAGAAAAACTGTATGGACCAAACCTAAGAATTATCCTAAAAAAGGTGAGGCATGCTGTTATCTGCCCAGAATTTTAGGCAACTTGTTCCAGAAAACTCAGACAGAGAAACACAGGAAGCCGTTTCCAGGTTCACCCCCAGGCTATACATATGGACCACCCACAGAATCTTCCCTAGCAAGTTTTACTTTAGACGTTAATTAAAAATATCTATGATATGCATGATAGAGATCATGAAAATACAAGAATACTCCCTGAGTACCCAACAGAGCAAAGGACATCAAAGGCAATTACATAAGGGGAGAACAACATCAACCTTTCTGATAATTACACATAGGTATTTATGAAAAACAAACAAGAACAATAAGTGGAGCACAAAAGTTGTATGTTGTCTGATCACATCTATGTAAAGTGTGTATGCATAAAAATAAGAGAAGAGGCCAGGGATGTAGCTCAGTGGTAGAGTGCTTGCCTAGCATGCACAAAGTACTGAGTTCAATCCCCAGTACCACCAAATAAATAAATGAATAAATATAAAAATAAGAGAAGAAAATCTAATTGTTTAATAACAGATATGGCCAAATCAATTGGGCTAGTTGAAGGTTTCCTTATAGTTCTATAAAAGAAAGTTGTGATTTCAGAATAAACTAGGTATTACATAATAGTTTATTTTTAAAGAGATAAGCCTTAATAAATCATAGGCTATAAAGATACATTGGAAAGAAAATGCTGAGTTTTATCTATCCAGCACTTAAAGGATATATGTGAAGAATGTATTTTAATATAAAACTTAAACCTAGCACATGGTATATATTTGTTTTGTGACACTTTATTAATGAGTTTTAAACTTACGTATTTCTCAAAGTCCACTGTATTTTTACTTAGGTATTCTAATATATGCCACAGTATATAGTTAAGGTGCACAATGTTTTGATATGTATTATGAAATAAATACCATTATTCTAAACATCAGTTGTTTTGACTCATCTGCCTATATTAAGGACAGATTTTCAGCTGTGTGCCTCCATCAGATCTAAGGTTTTTGATCATTAAAATAACTTGTGTTAACCTATTAAAGTGTTCCCTCTTTTTTTTTCCTTTAAAAAGCAAAGCCCACAACTGTACCAGCAACACAAGAAAGTGATTCTAATCTAAAAACAAAGCACTATTATGGCATACTGTGCTGGCAATTCCAGAAGATGCCTCTGACAGAATACCTAAAGAGAATGAGACTTCCAAGAAGCATAGATTCCCACACAGGTACCAGCAAAGAACATTCCACGGGGAGGGCTGGCTTTCGCCTAAAACCCTTGCAACCTGAAGTTACAGATAAATTCTATTTTTCCTAGCCCATGTGCTGAATCAGTTGAAAAAGTGTAATTTAAACTATATAATCTGCAAAAGATTGTTTCTCCTCTTGGTAAAGACAAGAGAGAAAATATCCCTGCCTATTTTTAAAAAGCAGTCTAAGGCTTGTCCTATCCCTAATTACCTTTATAAAGAAGGCCCCAAAGCACAGCAATATGCATACTGATGAGCAAAGAAAGAACCATTGTGAAGTGTCCATCTTATTCCATGGCTTCACATGCTAATTATTCTAACCAAATGAATTCCCTCTCAGGGACTCCCATGGCAGAGGAAGGCAGTAGTAAAGGGATGTCGACTCCGTAATGGGCTGGTTCTCTGCTCTTCTGCCTCAACACTGGACACAATTTGTGAGGATATGGCCTTTCTCTGCCCTGGGCAAGCCTGCGGTTTGATTCCTGAAAAGGCAGAAACCTTGTACCACAGTGAGGCCTCACCAAGGTCCCTTAGAATTTTCTTTGGGTCTTCATGAGCCTCAATCAAAATGGTGCAGTTACACATTGGGGCAGATTCAGTGTGGCCAAGGGCCAGAAGGAAACTGGCCAATCTTGCAGAGCTGATAAGGTGGATCACTTTCTATTCCTTAATGGCACAGTGCTTCCCATTTTGGAAGCAGAACTGTGTTAAATGTTTACAAGAGTCCCTGCTACCAAAGGGTGGGGTCTGAACTTGACCATATTAAGCAAGAAATTTTTCGCCATGTTTGTTCCGTGCCATTTGGATGACACAAATTGCTGTTTTTCCAGATCGACTCTATCTTCTGTGGCTCTTGCTTGTCACCATCGCCTATAACTGGAATTGCTGGCTGATACCACTGCGTGTGGTCTTTCCCTATCAAACACCAGACAACACACGCTACTGGCTTATTACAGACATCATATGTGATATCATCTACCTTTGTGATATGCTATTAATCCAGCCCAGACTCAAGTTTATAAGAGGAGGAGAAATAATAGTAAGTGAGATTTGCGAAAAGATACTGGCAAATGAATAATATCTATTTGGACAATAAAAAAATGCATTAACACTTTCTAATTTAACACTTCACTAGCTCTGCATGAACAGATCATTAATGACATGAAACCATCAGTAAGAAGGGTGATGATACAGTAACAATAAAACAAACATTGAGTGCTCATTATGTGCTAAAAAACATACATCTCCATCTACCTTAGCTTCATGATCTTTTTTAAGATGGGAGTGCAATAACACTTTCATGGTGTTGATAGGAACATTAAACAAATTGATGTGTGTCACCTGCCTAAAGCTGTGCCTGGTACAGAATGAGCACTAAATGTCATCAAACACTAGTTTTTTCATTGATTTGTTTATAGTGTCTCACTTTTCTTTTCAGTGACACTCAGAAAAAGACGCTAATATTCCCATTCAGAAATGAATAGTTGCAGTATGGAGGCAGTAGATGACCTGCTCAGGGTACAAAGGTGGAAAGCAAGCAGATGCAGGATTCAAACCCAGGCCTTGCTTCCAAAATAGGCTGGTTCAAATCAGTCAAGTTTTAAAAATTTGTTTATATTTGAAGATACAAAACACATGCCAAGCCTGAAATGTCAAAATCTTGCATGTATGTTACCTCAGTCATGTCTTTAAAATGTATAAATTATCAAAGTAAAAAAAATAATTTAGTATGTTCTCCTAGTCATCAGGTTTCAGTCAGTGAAGCCATTGTTTCCTATCACATTAGTCTGTCACGATTTCAGGGTTTTTTTAAATACACAATAATATTTCATTCATTATAGCCCACTCAGTCTTCTAGGGAAACAACCTGATGATGTGAGAAAACACTGAATAATAATTCCTTTAAGACACAGACTAAGTCTTGTATCATTATATAGTCAGCACTGCACACAGTGCAGGGATGGTCTACAGAAGTCAACCAAAAGATCTAAGACTGAAATGTTTCAGAAAAAACTAATTTAAGAAGTCAATCTGGTGTGACCCCTTTAATCAGTGTAATTTCACTGTACAGCACAATATAGTGACCACTAGGCACATTTATCTCCAAATTTTAATTTTAATAACTAATTATGATTAAAATTCATATTTTCCATCAACACTATACATATTCTACTACTCATGTGAAGTAGTGCAGAAGATTTCTACCCTGCGGAAACAAGCTATCGGACAGTGCTATACGGGACTGAAGTGCTATTAGGAGCTGAGCAAGCTGTGAGCTCTCAGTATTTCTACCCGGAGAACCAAGCCACAGAGAGGAAAGCACACACCCTGCCGAATGTGAAAATCACAAGCACGTGATCACAATTATTCTACTTTTTTTTAATTTTTAAGAGAATAAAATCAAGCAAAATAAAACAGAATAAAGCTGATCAAAATGAAACAGTGCAAACAATACAGGATTTCAAGGCAAGACAATAGGAAATCAACAATGGCTGCCACAATGGCTCTTGTCTTCAAAATAGCTGCTCATACCATCAGACCTAATAAAACCAATCAGAACGAAACAGTGGAAGCAATGTAGGACTTCAAAACAAGATAATCATGTATTATATATTATCATATATAATGGCTAAATAAATAAATCATACATTATGGCTACATAATATATCTTGTTATCTTCAAAATAGCTGTCCATGCCATCAGACATAATAAAATCAAACCAAAAAAATAGAATAAAACCAATCAAAACAATGAAAATAATACAGGACTTTACAACAAAATAATAGGGAATTATCAATGGCTACCACTTTCCCTTTTTAGACATTTCCTCCCTTTTCACTTTCACAGTATCCACTGTATGTTTTGGATCCCACTAACTCATTCAGTTCTTTATACTAAAGAGACAACATGATGTTCACCTATGTGAGTCCAGACCATTTCACCCAAGAGCATGATCACAAGTTACATCCGTTTACCTACAAGAACTTCATGATTATTCTTTTTTATAGCTGAGTGACTTTCCACTATATAAAAATGTCCTATCTTTCTTGCCCATTCTGTGATTGATGGGCAAGATACTCCTGTTTTTTCTGGTTCCTTGTTGCATGGAAATTGTTTTCTCTCCTTTCACTTTCAGTCTATAAATTTCCTTTCAAATTAATGTGTCTCTTGTATACCACATATTGATGGATCTTGTTTCTTGACTCAGTATACCTGTGTTTCTTTTTATTGGTGAACTGAGGCCATCTACATTAGTTGTTACAGCCAACATGCACTGATTTTCTCTGCTATGCTTTTTACCTACCATTGACTGCCCACTTTTCCCCTCCATTCAATTGTCTGCTCTTTTTGGTGATCCCACTCTGCTGCTGTCCCTGAGACTGTGGTAATTTTTACCTCTCTCTAGAATACCCTTCAGTACTCCCTGTAGGGTTGGTTTGGTAGTCATGAATTCTTTTAGTTGTTCTTTGTCATGGAAGTATGTTATTTCTCCATTAATTTTGAAAGATAGTATTGCAGGGTAGATCAATCTGGGTTGAAAGTTGTTTTCTTTAAGAACTTGAAATACTTCAATCCAATCTCTTCTTGACTTGATTGTTTCTATTGAGAAGACTGTTGTGATTCTGATGGGTTTTCCTTTATAGGTGACCTGTTTATTTTCTCTAACAGCCTTTAATATTCTGTTCTCATGCTGAATTTCTGGGATCTTGATTATTTGGGTGTAGATGTTTTGATTATGGCTAATTGCAGTTCTATATGACTCATTTATCTATATATCAGATCCTTTCCTATGCTTGGGAAGTCTTCTGCTATTACTTCTGTAAATAGTCTCTTTATGTCATTTGTACTGACTCCTGCTTTTTCACTGACACCTATTATTCTTAAATTATCTTTCTTTGCATCATCTTGTTATTGATTTCCAGCTTCCATGTGGTTTTTAAAAGATCTTACCTTTCATGATCACTGGCTGCCATCCTGTCTTCAAGGTCTGAAAGTCTGTCTTCAGTTTCTTTCAAGCAGTGTTGCCAATTTCCAAAGGAGTTTTTAATTTCCTGGATATCTCTTTGAGTCTGTTTCATGCATTTCAATTCTTTATATTGTTCATTTAAAAGTTTCCCTCATTCTCCTATGCTTTCCTCTTTTTTTAATCTATGTACTCTTTAGTTATGCTCAGCAACCTTTTTATTATGTTTATCATTTCTTCTATTATCTGAAGTATTATTTCTGATCTGATTTCTTTTACAGTCTCATGAAGTAGTTTCTTTACTTCAGTTGTCATCATCTCACAAGTTTCAGGTTTTTGACTTCTACTTTCTTCTATGTCCATGTCTCCTGGACTTGTTCTGTTTGGAATGGAGGCCAGAGATTGCCTTTGCTCCTTCATCTTGACATCTTCCTGATTCCCTTCAGACAAGCAGGTTGTGGGGTCCCAGGCGCTTCCTATGTTGGTTACCTATTCACAGTGTAGGAGGAGGGATCAAGCACCTGGGTTTCTCACCTGAGTTCCCCAGGAGGCAGTGGGGTGTGGGGTGGGCTTCTCCAGACACTCACGGCTTCACCAAGGCATGACTGGCTGGTTCTCCTGGTCTGCACTGCCTGCCTGAGGGAGAGTCCCAATGGTTCCCTGCATGCACATGGAGGCTATGTTTGCTTCTCCCTGCCCATGCTGGTGACCCATGGGAGAGTCCCAATGGCACTCTGCATGCACACAGGGTCTGGGCTGCCTTTCCATTATTCTATTTTTTAATGAATATCATACTTTCTGGTCTATCTTCTTTTCTTTTATCATTTTCCAGATTCATCATATTTCTCATAATCAAGCACAGCTGATTTCTAGCCTAGCTCAGAAATTGACATTCTTACTTATAAGAGAAAGTATCTTCTGTTGTATTTATTCTCAATGTCAGAATTTCATAGTCAATCCAGAATCTAAGACAGAAACAGAAAAATATGTTCTTGGAAGCACATGCCTAAATCACGTAGCATCTACTTGTGAATCTGCGTAATGCTGGCTTTTGGACTGCTGTTCTCCACTGATTTCCTTCTCACAAGTCACAGTAAGGGCTGGCCACATGTCTTCTGACGTCACACAAGGATGAACATTCAGAGGGCCTGAATGCATCACAACTTAATCTCATGTGTATTTGGGGGGAAGAGATGTAGGATTTTTTATCTTGTGGATATTTTTCTTTGAATCTCTAGGAAATTTTATATTACAAAAATAAAGCTGAAAGGAAAATCTTGAATCATTTTTCTCTTTTCTTTTTTTTTTTTTTTTTTTTTATTTTCTGGGTGGCATCCCCTACATTCAAAGTCTTCCCTTAAAAAAACTCTAAAGGCAAAAGCCAAAGCTATAGAAAAAAATCTACTTAAAATGTTCCTTGTGCAGACTGGAGCATTAGTTAACTCACCAGCACTGTCCCCAGAGCTTGCTGGCAGCTTGATGAATGATCATGAAGGCACACAAACAAGAAGTAACAACACCAAAAAAGCACTAATTTCAACCTCCATTAAATGTACAAAGGGGGAGAAAATCAATGTTTGACAAATGGAAAATGACAAAATCAGTAAAGGGAGACTTTTATTTTCAATTTTCTAAGAGACCTTTACACACAATGGAGTGTTAAAACCAAGAAAAATAACCAATAAAAACACATTCAATGGGTTTTATTTAAAATGCATTATTGCAAAGATACAAATATATAGCAGGAGCTAATTGGTTTGTTTGTTGAAAAGAAATTTAATGGTTTCTTTAATTTAAAGTAAGTAGTTTCAGCCTGTGAAACTTGATTACATTTTTGGTACAAAATCTGTGCATACTGAGTCTCCAGTCTAAAGGTCCCACTGCATTGTCTATATTACCTTTGGTATACATTATTGGATTATTCATTTATTTATTCAACATTTACTAAACACCTACAGTGGCCAAGTAGTTATACCTACCAGCTGTACTTATCTATTTCACAAGATATATGGAAAATGGAAATATTGAAGATTCTAACAGGCACAGTAGATGGAATCAGGGAGTTTTATAGTTTTTTCCACAGCATTTATTTATAATATCTATCTTCCCAAAGTGGTGCTACACAGAACAGAATTCTGAACATAAAACCAACAAAAATTCTCTTATATGTAATTACCCTTGTAAATGGTAGAAATCAAACTGGACATGGCAGTGGGAACTATTTACATCTAAGACATCTCCACAACCCTTGGTAGCCAAACCCATCAATGACAAGGATCCCCGAATCTTTCACCACCAGCTACTGACAATGCCAATCGGTAAGCCTTCTTTTGCAGTCCACCGCTTTCAGCAATTTGTCCACACAAGTACCATTTATCAACTGACCTGAAAAAATAATTCACCACTCTTTTCTCTGTAGTCCATATGTTTTACTCATATTTCTGTTGCTTAATTTTGTCAAATAAATACTAGGCTAATCACCAACTAGCAGAAACAAACAGATTAGGGTCAAATTTCACTTCTTAAATGTATTAACAGCATTATTTGAAACAACTAAATTCACTCCTTCACTGTACACTTTGTTTTTCTTGCATCAAGAGAGAATAATAGTTACCTTATAAATCTATTTTGAAGATTAAATAAGACTGTGTGCTCACACAGCCCTGTAGAAGAAGCACAAGAATGAATTAAATGAGTGGATGTCTAAAGAGTTTTCTTTTATTCTCCTATTTATGTATGTAGTTCTCTTTCTGACTTGGTAGTAAGTTTCTTGAAAGCACAGACAGTATTTGATTAATTTCCCTGTCTTATCTAGGAACTCATATATCCAGAATGTATTTGTAGTAATAAATGCATGATTACATTGATTCAAGGATTTTCTTTCTTTACATAATTATTTAGTCTTTGTTACAGTATTCCTTTTGAAATATTTCTCTTATCTGTTCTATGTAGAATTATAGAATGGTTTGTTGGCAGAAGTAAATAATAAGTACATAAACTAGTATCTGAATAAAGCTTCTTTAAAAACTGTTGAAAAAGGATTTAATGTAATTAGCATATCTTCCTAACCCTGCCCTTAAGAATTGCAGCCTGAATAATTAGGAGGTTTAAAAGACAGAGTGAAAACTAAGTGCGGTGACATTTTAAAAATAAGTGCCTAATTGTTACCGGTAAGCACACTGATCCTCCTAAGGCTAATGAGGCCAAATTTATTAGAGCTCTAAAGAAAAGGGATTTTAAAATCACTAGATGGCAGTTTCTCTTAATCTAACAAGTTTTTAGTTGCATTTACATTTGTTCAATCATGGGATCACAGACAACTCTTACAAACAAAGGGATAAGTGTGCTAAAAACATTCTTCCTGATTGAAGGGAGGATGCAGTATTTTAACTTAACAACTTAATACTCAAACGGTGTCTCCCTACCCCACAGAAATATTGAAAGAGATGATCCGTTTACTCAAGCTTAGAACATGATTTATAAAACATCAATTTAAACTTACTTGTGTTTACCTGTGACTTAGTAAATCATTTCATTGCAGAGTACAAATCATTAAATAAGGACATCTTATGGTTTCAAATGTATTTGAGTAAAATTACATGTGCAAAGATGGGTAAAAATTATTGACAAAAAAGGAGGAGAGGGAGTAGAAATTGGGAAGTTGACTAACCAATTGTTAACATTACTCAGCAATAGTTTGAAACTCCTGAACTTAAGTGGCACAGATGGCTAATTGTTACACAACGCTGTTTCTATAGGTCCACATTCCAGCACTTCTATCAATGAGCCAAAAATATGTAAGACATTTTTTCTTACATACAACTAAAACATATGAATGTAAACCTAATATTAACTCTTTTAAGTCTGAATATTGTTATTAATCCTCCATTCATCAATCACATATAATGCATTTGTTGAATACTGTCTCTATGCCACACATTATTAAAAACCGAGGAAACAGAGGACAAAGATAAGTATCTTACCTAGCTCAGGTATGAAGGAAAGACAAGCAAAAGGAAAATGGTGGAATTTTATGTGGCAAATCTTGACAAAGGTAAGCCCAGGGTGCTCTGAGGCTCGGAGCAAACCACCTGAATGAAAAGATACTCATTCCAAGTCTTGACAGAGAGTATGGAGTTATCTGTACCCTCTTTCCCCCAGCAAAAAACTGACACTCCCTGAGCTCTGGAGACAGCACAGCCAAAGCGTTAGGTTGAGAACTTCTGATGCAACTGAGGAACTGCTAAATAGAGTAGAGATAAAAGGCTGCAGGAGGTGCCTGAGACTCAGAAATTCAAACCTTGAGTACCAGGAATGCTATTTTTTTTTCTTAAAATCATGTAGGATTTGACAGAAATACAGATTGTTAAGTATTCTGATTTAAAGATCATGTGCCTGTGCTTGAAAATGCATAAAGTAGAGCAAGATATAAGGCAGGGAGAGCACTGGCAACAGGAAAAAAATGAACACAAAATTTTAGGAAAAAGAATCTGCAGAACTTGGTTCCTGGTTGAAGAGAGCTGAGAGAGTAGCCTAGGATCACTAACCAGGGCCAATAAGGATGTTTATTGGATACGCAATCGAAGGAGTGAGGTCACATTAATGGAAACAGAAAAAGATGATTAATCCAAGTTGAACACAAATAGCAAGAAAGTATTATAGGTAGAAATAGACATTCTGTAGCTGGACATATGTAATGCTCTTTGAAATAACAAAAGCGTGTAAAATTTCTCAGAAAGGAAGTATAAAGAGGAAAGAGAAGAAAATCAACTCATGGGCAGCATCAGCTTTTACATGGTTGTCCAAGAGTCCTAAAAGGATAGCAAAAAGGTGGAAGGAACTTAAGAAGTAAAGGGAACCAAGAATGATACTGATTGTTTCAAGGGCAAAGTTGTCAAATGTTTCAAAAAATTGCACTCATTCCTTCCTCTCTGTTCCTTCCTCTCTTCGTCCCTCAATATGTGTTGGATTCTTACAGGATATTGCAAGCACCAGCTACATACATTTGCTTAATGAGGTCAACTGTCTTCAGATATATTACCTTTTAATCACATGGATGATTTTAAACAAATGAGCTAAGGCACATAGTACTCTTTAAACTTTGGTGAGGGCCATACAGCATGGTGAGTATAGGAAAGGATTCCCTGAATGTGATAATTAGCAAGTTATTGTTGGGCTTAGCACTATTAGTCTCATAAGAGAGAAGTGGGAAGGAGCCAAAGTGTCAAAAATTGCCATGGTTTAAGGGTAAATTTGAGGGAGGATTGAAACTGAAGCAACGTAGAGGACTAGCTGGAGAATCTCAACCCTAACAAACAATGGAGCAAAGCAGTATTTTGCTTCAAATTGTGAAAAGATAGACCATACTTACAGACTGGGATTGGAAGTTTCCAGAACAAAGAAATAGCTATAAATATAAGAAGTGAAAAACTAATTAATGAAATTGTCATAAATATATTTCAGGTGGATTCAAATGAGCTGAAGAGACACTACAGGCGTTCTACAAAATTTCAAGTGGGTGACTTCCAAATAATTTCAAGTAATCTATTACCATTTTAAATACCATTTCTATAAATAAATCATCTTCCATTGTAATAAAATTTCATAAAAATGAGATTTTCTTAAACAATGGGAGACCTCAAGTTTTTATTCTTAATAATTTCATGATGCCAAGGATTTAGCTCAGTGGTATAAGTGCCTGCCTGGCAAGCATGAGGTCATGAGTTCTGTCTATAGTACCAAATAAATAATAACTTCATAATACATTCCCTTGTATGTACAAATGGTTAATTCAATAATGGGTCATTATTAAGCAGATTAAGTTAATGCCCACATTTCAATTCTGAGTTAGCCTTGTCTAAAGAATTCTAGTCTCTGATTCTTGTAGCATGAGAGTATAAAAGGATGCACACTTATCTCTAAATTTATTTATTTCTTGTTCAAATAAACAAAACAAAAATAGAAAAAACTTCCTTTCCTCATATAACAATACATTCTTCTGTTTTGTTATTTTGATAACTTACAAAATATTTTCTTACTTTTTATTTTTCTCTGAACTCTGAGAAATAAGAAGAGATCAAGGATTATTCAAAATTACTCAATCCATGTGTATAAACTTTAGCCTCCCACTGTAAGGACAAGTTAGTCACTTTGAATTTTATTTTGAAAAACACAAATCTAGGTTTAAGTTCCAAATTCTCCATATTAACAACCTTCAGTGATTCAATTTGTCTTTATATCCAACGAATTTTCTTTGTAAAGCACAATCGTGCATTAGATGTATTCATAAAAGACCTATACTATTTTATGATTGCCACAAAACAATAAATATTCTTTTTAAGAGCCACAAAGCATTTTCCAAACTCTTAATACAGTACTTACTTGAATTTGAATAAGGTAAAAATTAATTTACATATCTAACTTGAGCTTATTGCTGTAAAATCTTATGTTTATTTATTTGTGTTCACTTCTTTTGAATAACCTTAGTACCTCCTGCCTGTCTTATAGCATTTCATGATAGATATTTTCAGTGGTTGGTTATTCTACTATGAGACTAACTTTTGTGAACAAATAATATCCTACCCCTATTTCAAGTCCAGCATGCTTTGCAAAGTGCCTTGAATGGAGCTTGATGTTAATTACCAGTCAATTCGATTTTCTACAATTAAAGGAAATATGTCATTCTCTGTCTCTGTATGCCAATGGGTTAATATTAAAAATGGCTATTAACTATCTGCATAGAGAAGTTAAGTTGGAAGTTGAGCAATGGGATAGAAAGTAAGTAAAAATGATCATTGTGAGATGAGCCAGAACCCACGGGTTCCAGAATAGCACTAGTCAGGTCAATAGTCCCATGCATCTGATTTCTTATTTGTAAGATATTATTTTAGTTAATGTACTTGTACATTGTTTCTATTATACAAGAAACCCAAAATATAAACAAAGAGAAAAATAAAAGATAGCAAGAAATAGAAAGATAGATCTTTTTGCAAAAAGGGAGGGGATGAAGGGATGGGGAGGGAAAAGGGGAATGAAAACAGAACTGAGATGTGGCATGTGCATGCACCAACTCCCCATGAGGAAGGTAGGCATTATATACTGCAAACATGTACTAATGAAAGATAGCAATAAAAGGTAAAAATTGAAAAAAATAAGAAAAGGTATCTGTAGGGTAAAATGATGAGTTTTCATGATATGATGCAATTGCTAAACCAGTACTGTCAGTATTTCATAATAGCTAAACTGGTTAACGCAAAATGCAAGTTCCATTTCTGTTCAGTCAAGGTTACGTTTGGAATGATTACACAACTAATTACCTCAATTCTGTTTTTTAATATATATGGCCTTAAAGTAGGCTCCTAAAACTAATTACCTCAATTCTGTTTTTTAATATATATGGCCTTAAAGTAGGCTCCTAACAACTCTTACTTGTCTTAAGATAGCTTAAATTTATTTAATGTACCCAATGTTCAAGACCACATAAAAGTTAGTGAGAATGAATAATGTTATATAAAATAATTTGTTGGTTTTGGGGATATAGCTCAGTGGCACAGTGCCTAGCTGGCAAGTGCAAGGTCCTGAGTTCAATTCCCAGTACAAAAATTTTTTTTCTTTCAGTTATTGTGGTCAGGAAAATATGCAAGTGTGATGTTGTTAATTCAGAATTATCATGGTGTGAGAAGGCCAGAATGATGTAAATTCATGGCAAATTTTAAAAATCTATGTGCTTGAATAGTAAAGAGAAAGGATTTATTTCTCTTCTCTCTCTTAGCCTGCATTCTCTGATACTTACATAGCAGTTAGTTGGTAGCAAAAAAGTCCACATCAGTATGAAGCATTGAATAACATAAAAGAACCACACCAATATACCCCTCTGAACACTAGAGAACTGGTTGGAATATAAAAATATATCATCACTTTGGTGAACATGCATTGGTTTCAATCAAAAATAGACTTGATTTTTAGTTCCAGAGTCTCATATTGAAAAGACTATTAAAATTTATTTTAATATTATCAACCATATCATCACTGAAGTGTCTGTGAAAGCTCACAGGAAATGTAATGCCTAAGGAGAAATCGGATGCGTGAAAATGGAAATAAAATACACTGAAATCAGGCTTCAAAACAGCGATCTTGTTTTCATGGTACTAACACCCCTTCAATGGCACCATGCATATTTACCAACAAATATTTCACTGTAACTGACCAACTTGTACATTCATTTGGTTTGAATTCATTGATGACCCCCAAAAGGATGTAGCCATTACATAATTCTTAATGTCTTCTTCCAACAGTTGGATGTGGCATCAATAATACCATTTGAAGTTTTCTACCTCTTCTTTGGGTATAATACAATGTTTAGAATAAACAGAATGTTGAAGGTAAGTTAACTATATGTAATTGCCTTATAATGGAAATCTTGAAGCAATTTAAATATCCTAAAATTACCAATATTCCTAATCTTTTCCAAACTTTTCTCCATCAGTGAGTGTTATGAATTCTTAAATAAATGAAAGAAAAAATGTCATTGCTTCTCCTGATGGAAATTGCTCCTGTTTGCTTTTATTCAACCTCATAACATGTATTTTTATAATCAAATATAGAAATTCTTTTGTACTTCTAAATATCACTGTAATTACAAATGTGTATTTCACATTTTTTAATTTGTCCTTTTTTATCAGACAGTCATTTAGTGAAATATGGCTAAAAATGAAGGAATGAAAGTAGAATTACTTAGTAATTCTAAATTTTCTTACTTATCTAAAATTCTATAATTCTAGAAAAAATGCAAGCATATTTTTACATCACAAAATTATATACATACTTGGATATAACTGAAATATTCATTAAGAAAAAAATAATTATACCTACAGTCTATATAATAGAATACTTTGTAGCTTCAAAAATATTTTTAAAAAGAAATTTTCCACCTATTAATATGCAAAGACCCCCAAAATAAATTGCTAAGTAAAGAGAAAAACAATAACACTATGCCGAGCAGTTTACAGAGCAGTGTTAACTTTTATACAATATGAAGGCAAAATACTTAATTATTCTGAATTTACAAATGACTACCCAAAAAATCCTAATAAAAAATGACTACCTAAGATGGAAAGGAAAGCAGAAAGAAAGTCAGAATGGATCAGAGCAAGACTTTTAAAGGTATGTATTTCATTTGATTTTGAACTATGTAGATATCTGACCTACTCAAAAAGATGCTAAGACATAAATATTTTAGAACTCAGAGCTCTGTTGGGTAACTAAAAAGAATATGAGGAGAGTCCAGGAATTTCATATGAATCCTTAAAAATATAATGATAATGTGTATTTCCAAAGATAACTTTCTAAGTGAATCATAAAAGATTTTATAAATTGGAGTTGATTAACTTTTTTGTCTCTTAGGAAGACACAGTAGTATAACCTGGTGATACTGGTGGATGCTGACAAAAATAGTGGCAACAGCTGAAATTTCTTGACAACGTACTTGGGGCTGCGTACTTTGCTTCATGTCCATTACCTTATGCACTTCCCCCAAAAACTTCATTTTAAGAGATGAGGAAAATGAGAATTAGCATGGTAAAAACAATCTGCTGATGAGAGGTGGCATCTGAGCTCTGCTACATGCTTATCTAATTCCTCACTCTTTACCATAATCACACTGGTAGATTAACATCAGGCAGAGGTTTTATTCCACGCTCATGATTTTTTTAACTTACAAGGGTCCTAGCCCACTATTTACATACAGCTAGCACAACTCTAGAATCTTTGGATTTGATTTAGAATATTAGTATAAACTGATGCAAAGCTCAGCATTCTAAGCAGCTAATATCAGGCCATCCTCATCAAATATCTAGTCTCATATAGAAGTTTCAGAAGGCACTTGCTAAAAGATAACCAATTTTCAAAAAGACTCAGATTCCTATGGATTTGGGAGTTTGTTTGACATTATAATCACAAAATGCCAGCTCTCTCTCTCACTTGCGCTCCCTCTCTCTCTCTCTCTCTCTCTCTCTCTCTCTCTATCTATCTATATATATATATATATATATATATAATCCCATTTATATATCTTTAAGATGCTGAAAAGCCTTCTATGACCAGAAGTTTAAAATATACATAGTGAAAGTCAGCACTGATCTTTCCCTAGCCTTGTAGTCCCATCAGTTCTGTTATTTATAAGGGTCCCACTCAAATAGACACTTCTCCAAGATAAAGTGTTTATCACCTCTGTCTCCTAGTTATAAATGGGAAAACAAATTTAAAATATAAATTTTTTCTAGTATAAACAAGCTAAATTTTAAAGCAAACTTCCATTGCTAAACGTCTGTTAAAAGCATAATAAGCATGTTACCAAAAGTTGAAATTATCATCATGAGAGTGTTTGAGGGATATTTTCCAACCCGGGAATTGTTGAAAAACAAATCATTTGTGCATGTTTTTAGCTAACAACTTGTTGCTATCACTTATTAATTCCAAATGCTTTATTGTAGTCATGCCTATATTAAAGTTTTGAGCTAAGTAATCTGTAAAGTTTCTTCTGTCCGTAAGATCCTAAGTATATAATCCTTTAGGAAGCATGTTCTTTTATTATGTCTGCTTTAAAATTGTGGTAATCAAAGTACAGAAATAGTAAGAGACTGTTCCAAGATCACAGTTAGTAAGTGGCAGAAACAGGACTGGAACTGGGCTCAGAGATTTGTGCTCTTACTGCTGTGTTTACTCCGTACAGCAGTGAAAGAGGGAAGGAAAGTTGGAGGGTAGGAGAGCACTGAGAAAGTAAGAGTTGAAATAAAAGTAGGCATGAAAAAACCTTGAGGAAAATAGCAACTCTGAATAAGATCACATAAAGTCATCATGCTTTAGAATGATATCAAGAGTAATCAGCCAATGCTAATGCTGAACTTGAAATTTTGTTGAAAATAATATACATTTAACACATTTTGCTTAAAAATAGTGCCAGTGTTGAACAACAAGATATACCTATTTATGACTCCAATGTATTATGTTAGATTTTTCTTTTTTTAGTTATTTTTAGTAAAGTGTGATTTCAATTATTGTGAATTAAGTTTTACTGTATGCTTTAAAAAGAAAACTATGATTGATTTTCAAAGAGCATTACAGATAAGACTATAACTAGAGGATAGAAATAAAATAAAGCAAGAAATCTGGAAGTTTGACAGCGTACTAAAATGCCTGCCTAAAGGAGAATACCACTAAACAGGGTCTTGGTGTTTTTTTAAAGACAGATAAATAAAATCATTTCTTATAACAACTAAACTGTATCTTATATAGTTTTATCTAAATAGATCTACCTAAGACTAACATATTTCTGTATTTTTTTTGCTTGTTTTATATTTAGTACACTTCATTTTTTGAGTTCAATCATCATCTAGAATCTATAATGGACAAAGCATATATCTACAGGTAATGTGTATATACACACTTGTGGGTAGTAAAGAAAGCAAAGGCAAAGCATTTTAGACAGCTTTTGGGGGAAAAATGACCATGCTGTTCAAGAAAAGTTAATCATCTCAGATTTTGAGTGTATAAAATACAAGTGTGTGTTCCCGAACAGATCTAGCTATTTCAAGTGAGATAAAAGTGTGAAAATCATATCAGATTTCAGAAGAACTCTGGACTTAAAAATAAGATGTATCCATTGCAGCCAAAGCAAGGGCAAATAACTGTGTTCTTTTGCACGTTGACTTTAGAGCTCTCTGGTGACAATTCGTCCCTAATCTACGCTGCACTCATTCGGTGCACACCGACCTCCAGGCACAACTCACTGTGGCATAACGTCCAGCGGGCTTTTCAGGGATACTTAGTTAAATCAGTGTGACGTATTTTACAGGACTAAAAATGGAGAGGTGACCCTTGAGGCGTGTCTTTCACAGAGTTGACTCAGACCATCTGTGAAAAAGAGAGATGGATTTTTTTTTGCACTCTGTCAGTCCCAGTCAAGACACTGCAGCTAGACACCGTGCAATGACACCATCACTTTCTACTGTGCTAATGAGAGCTAACAGCTTGCAAATCTAAAGCAAGAAGGCTCAGTGGAGACTGAAAGGAAGAGAAGATGTTAAAACAGGCTGTGTTCCAGGAACAACATGAATCCTAACTTTGTATTTATTCTCTCTGACAGAGTCATTCGAACGACCGGTTACTTGCTATTTATTCTGCACATTAATGCCTGTGTTTATTACTGGGCTTCAAACTATGAAGGCATTGGCACAACAAAATGGGTGTATAATGGTGAAGGAAACAAGTGAGTTATAATTTTGAAAGGCACTCAATGATTCTTTCAATTTTCTGTTTCAGGGGATGAATGTTAAATCAGCATTCTTTAACTGTCATAACCCATTCATGGGGAGTAAAACTTCTTCAAGAAGTCACTATGTTTTGAAATGAAATATAATGTAGGAGAATAGAATAGGAAATGTCAGAGTTTCCCTGACTGATAGTAGAGGAATGTGTCTGGGTCTGTGTCTGTGTGTGTGCTGTGTGTGCGTGTTGTTTCGGTTAGCCTGTGATATGTATTTCTTAGGCTGGATCATGATAAAGAAAAGTTTGGAAGCCTCTACTCTAGATAACTCACTAGCAGGGTAACTTTTAATAACTCAAATGCTGGTTGGTAGTAATGAACATTGTTAATTATTTAGAGGGCAGGTGCAGTGCTAATTAGTTTATCACTGAACAATTTTATGGGTTTATGAGTCAACTATAACCACTAATTCAATTAAACACTTAGAGAATAACAAGAATTATAAATTAAATTTGACAATTAGGTGTACAAGTGACCCCGGAAAAAGAAGAAAACCATTTTTTAAAAATCAGTGCATTTGGATCACAACTTAATAATGACAACTAGGTGTTTGTTTGATTGTAGTAGACAAATTTGCTTTTGGGCTGGGGATATAGCTCAGTAGCATAGAGCCTGCCTAGCAAGCGTGAGGTCATGAGTTTGATTCCTGGTACGAGAGAGAGAGAAAGAGAGAGAGAGAAAGAGAGAGAGAGAGAGAGAGAGAGAGAGAGAGAGAGAAATTTCCTTGTGGTAGATAAGGATCTGTAGACACCACTAACTTTCTGCTCTGCTGAAATGATGTTGAGCCTGTTACAGAGCATGGTCCTTGCTAGAAAATAGTGAGTCCCAGCATTGCTTTGAAGGGCAACACAGTGCAACCTTAGGATGGAGAACAATTACTGGAGACAGCAAAGAGGGTGAAAATATCTACCAAAGTACACACTTTGATTTGAATATATGTAGGAGCTAGATATTTTTTGAACTTTTAATCAGAATTGATTTGATGAAACAAAACCAGAAGATACCCAGATTGGAAAATTACACACACACACACACACACACAAAGGGAACGCATTCCCAACAAGTTTCCACAAAACCTGTAACTTTATAACTAAAACTTATTACTAAATAATTCTCTTTAAAATTTGAACTAATTTATGTATGATTTACTTTGATATAAATAATTTTTACAAAAAAATTAAGGTATTCACCGTGTTAAATATATATTCACCACAAAGGCTGAAACTACAGAATATTGACAACACCAAGTACTTGGATAAGACTGACAATACCAATTGCTAGAATAAGTTGAAGCTATTGTATCTCTTGTCCACTGTTTGCAAGAATGTAAAACAGGGTAACTGTTTCAAGAAGACCTCACCAATTCCTTTCACAATTAAACGTACACTTACTTTACCACTCAAAAATTCCAAGCCTAGAGATTTACCCAGGAGAAATTCCAACTGCACCCAGAGAAAAATACTTGGACAAAAATATGCATAGAAGCCCTACTCATAATAAGCAAAAACTTGACAGCATAGGTTATTCATCAATAGATGAATAAACAAACTAGCATACACACATATGCATATAACAAGTACTACTGAGTAATATAAAGCAATAAATGACTGATGTGCACAGCATAAATAATTCACAAAATCATTACACTGAGTGAAAACTATTTTGCACAAAAACATACCTACTGTATTTCATTTACCTTAAAGTTTTAAATGGGCAAAACTAATCTATAGTAGAAAAAAAGAAGTTAATGCCCCTGGGGAACTGGAGACAGGAACTGAATGAGAAAAGCCAGGAGAATTCTTTTTTTTTTTTATTTAAAGAAAAGAAGTGATACAATAAAAACAATGATACAGAGTTTGAAAACAAGAAAATAGGAAATTAACAATGTTTGATATATTGCATACTGTTATCTTCAAAGTACTTGCTCAGATTACAAGATATAGGCATGCAAAATTGGTCAGACAGTATAAGCTCAGAGAGTTCCTTCCAATGAATTAATAGAAGTTAGTGGTGTAATTATCTTAGCTATCTTGTGTGTGTATGTGTTCATATATATCCATACATATTTTCCCTTCCTTCTTTTCTCCTTCCCCCAACCCATTCCTTGTTCTTCCCCATTTCTTACCCTTTCACTATATCTATTGTACTTTTTTGAATTTATTTACCCTCTCAGTATCTTACACTAAGGAGACAATTTGATATTTATACATGTGAATCTAATTTATTTCACTTATGATCATGGTCTTCAGTTGCATCCATTTACCTACAAAAGCCTCAAGTGTTTCCTTCTTTATATCTGAGCAGTACTATATTGTATTGATATACCACTTTTTTTTATCCTTTCCTCAGTTAATGGGCATTTAAGTTGTTTCCAAGATTTAGCTATTACAAATTGTAATTCTATAAACTTGGGTGCACATATATGTAAATATGTATGATAATTTTAATTCATCTGAGAAAATACCCAAAAAAATAGTTGTGTCAAATGGAACCTCCAATCCTAGTTCATTGAGATGTCTCCACACTGATTTCCACAGAGGTTGCACCAGTCTACATTCCCACCAGCAGTAGAGAAAAACTCCTTTTTCCCCACATCCCCACCAACATTTGTTATTGGTAGATTTCTTGATGACAGCCATTCTTTCTGGAGTGAGATGAAATCTCAGTGTTGTTCTAATTTGTATTTGAGAATTTTCTTGAATGATGCCAATATTCTTTGTCTTGATAGGTGTTTGAGTTACATAGGCACATGCATTTCCCAAAAATTCATCTAATGATACAATGCTTATTATATACAGTAGCATTTCTATACACTAATAATGAAATACCCAATAGGTAAATTGAGAAATAATCTCTTTTTTAATACAATAGTATCAAAAAAATAACATATTAGGAGGCCCAAAACTTGTACATGAAAAACTACAAAACAGAAATGAAAACTACTGAAGCAGATGCAAGCAAGTCAAAATATATGGGCCCTTGAATTGGAAAAGTTAATATTGTTGAAGTGTTCAAACTATCCAAAAGGATCTAATAGAAACCATATAAAAAATCTAATAGCCTTTTTTCTAGAAATAAGATAAACAAATCAAAATCCATATGGAGTCAAAAGAACCCTAATGGCTAATTCAATTTTTAGCAAAAACAGCAAAGGTAAAATTATCACACATCCATATTTCAAAGTATATTACAAAACTATGATAATCTAAATAGTATGATACTGGCATAAAATAGATATGGACCAACAGAACAAAAAAAAAAGAGCCCAGAAATGAACCAGCATATACATGGTGGTTCATTTTATGAACCAGAATTTCTTGGTGGTCAAACAGATCTTTGACAAGGATGCCAAGAATACACAACAGGAAAGACAGTCTTTTCAATAAAGGGCATTAGGAAAACTGTAAGTCCACATGCAAAAGGACAAAAATAGATATCTTACGCCATACATAAAAATCAACTCAAATAAAAACTTACATGTGATATCTAAAATGAGAAAACTCCTAGAAAAAACAGTGAGGAAAGCCCTCTGATCTTGGTCTAGATAATGGTATTTTGGATATGACCCCAAAAACACAGGCAAAAAAAAACAAATATAGACAAATGGGTTTTGTGGTGGATTAATTAGTGGTCAGTTTGAGTGGAAACACCCAGCTGACATTTCAGTGTGGTTACAGGTGTCGAAGATCCACCTAAGGATTGTTGCTGGAATATCATAAAAAGAACAGAATGGGAAGATGGCACGCTACTGATTTCCCAAAAGAAGGTTTATTGTTTCTACTAATATGAGCTCCATCATTCCCCCTCAGAAAAGGGACTTAGGTCCTCACTGTTGCAGGGATGGCTGTGGCTCTCTTTGGCAAAGCTCTGACCTTTGCCTTGAGCATCATTTCCTGGCTCCAGTACAGATCCCTCAGCCTCTGGCACAGATCCTTCACCCTGAAAGCCCTGACTTTCTAGCTTCCACCATTGGCTGTCGGGCCTTCCCAGTGCAGATCTTTGATACAGAATTCCATAAAACATTGCCATGTGTTCCAGGCCCTTGGTTGAATCCTTTGGGTCTCTCACTTTGATTGGATGGTTCTCTTGCATTCTTCTGCTTTTGACTTTTGGAGTGAATATTATAAGATACTTCTATACATTTATGTGTCCTATAGTAAATCTATTCCCTTGCATATGTTGATTACAATAGGCTTACATTGCACTATAAAGCTTCTACACAGCAAAACATTTTTAAAAAATAAATGAAAAGGCAATCTACTAAATCAATGAAAGTATTTGCAAACCTTATATCTGTCATAGGTTAACATTCAAAATACATAAGACAATTTAATAGCAAAAAAATTTAATCAACAAAAGACATGAAAAGACATTTCTTAGAAGACATACCAATGGTTAATGCATGATAATGTACTCAATATTATTAAACAACAATGAGATATCATTTCACCCCACTTAGATTGTCCATAGTCAGAAAGACAAAAAATAAATGCTGGCAAGAATGCAGAGAAACTCTGTTGATTGGATTGTAAATTAGTATAGTCAGTATAGAAACAGAATGGTAGACCCTCAAAACAATGTAAAAATTTTGGCTTTTTTATTATAGCCATAGTAACTGGGATGCAATATATCATTGTAGTTTTGATTTACGTTCCCTGATTAGAAATGCTCAGCACTTTTTCTTATACTTGTTGGACATTTGTATATCTTCTTTTAAGAATTATTTATTCAGATTATGTCCTGTTTTAATCAGATTGTTTCTTAATTTTGCTGCTAGCTATTTTTAGTTCTTTATGTATTCATAGAGGAAGAATTCCTATATTTACATTAAATTTTTTAACTTTTATGTCAAATATTGCCTTATTGATTTAATTTGGAGCTGATAATGTGTGTGCACATGTATGTGTGTGATGTATTTCATCTATTACAAAGTTAATAGTTATATAGTTAATGTATTAAATCAGCCAGATAGAATCTCCTTGAAAAGATCTGTCTGGAAGGTGTAAATTTTAGAGATGGACACACTTGACTAATTAAGCTAATCCCAGAAAATCAATATGAAGTCATTTAATTAAATTACAAATCTTACCTTTGGTTGTGATGTGACTGAGAAAGAATCACAAAATAAACCACAAAGCATCAGGACAGAAAACTTCCAATTAACATAGCAGACTATGTAATACAAAAGAAAAAGTCCAAGGTTAGCCGTTGAGATTTGGATAATGAGTGCCAAAATTTTCACATTTGATTGTTACTATAAAGAGGAAAAGGAAAGAAAATGATTCATGTGTTTGTTCTTATTAATACTGCAATGACATTAGAGAGGACAAGAATCCCAATACTTAATATTGAATTGGCCCTTTTCAGAAAATCCAGCCTCTCCTCACTCTTGGGGGGTACTAAGTTTAATAAATTTCCTAATTTCAAAGATAATCACAAGTCCAAGACCTGTGACCAAAATAAATTAAGTAACAAGAAATTATAAATTGAAATTTTCAAAAGTTAAAATGCAATTTATAAACTTACTTCTACACTTCCTCAAGGTGGTTCTCTAATGACATCAAGTTCACTACAATATTAGTAAGTCCAGGGAAGCTTGGTAGAAGAAAATTACACAGTGGTAATATTTTAATTCTCTTGGCACACTAGTTTCAAACCTTACAAAAGACTTAATTATTTTTTTCTGTTCCCATAACCACAATGTTCAAAAAAATCACACGTCCTTCAAAAGATATTGAATTAGAATATGAGTGATTTCTTTTTAGATTTCTTTTTATTTGAATATTGACTTCAACCTCAATTTGTTTCATTCTTTTAAACCCAACTTCTTACTATTTTAAGACCTGAAAATTATAAGTTATTTTGTTTTCACAAGAAAAACATTACTTTATTCAAAGATTAATACATAATTATCTACAGTGCTAATTTTGCAGCTGACCCTCTGGAATATGAAACATACACCTACATAGGTTACATATCACATGGTCTCCATTATATAGAGACCCAAAATATAAATAATTTAAAGAGTAAACAAAATAAAAGAGAGGTGGGGAAAACAGGGAGATAAACACTGTGGAAATTAAAGAGACCTGAGGAAAGGAAGGAGAGGAGTAAAAACTATCAAAGTATGAATGTACCAATTCCTTACAACAAATTTAATTATGGTATATCATAAGTGTATACTAATAAAATATTTTAAAAATAAATTAAAAGGAGAAAAAAAGAAGTAAATATGAGAATAATGAAGACAGGATTCTGTAAAATGTGCTGATTACTAGTACCAAAAAAAAAGTGCTGCTTTTCTGTGTCTATCCCAGATATTAGAACAGCTAGATGAGACCCACTAAATCCATGAAATATGGAAGAGCCTATGCTCTAAGTCTATAAAATATCTGGAAATTGTCTTTATATACAAGACTTTCTTTGAAGGATTCAGTGGAAACGTCTGGCCAAGCCTATATTAACAGAACTACATACAGCATACAAAATAGTATACTTATGCACAAAAATTATAATTTATAATTGGCATTATAAAGTGGGGTTGTAATTCAAAATTCCATCCCTACCGATGAACTCCAGGAAACTCATAGTAAAGTGTAGCTAAATGACCAGCAGATGTTCTGTGCTAATCCTTGTCATTATTTTCTAATCCTCTTCCTGTCTGGGTTGCCATGATCTCAATCTCTCCATTTTTCAACTGTTTGAGCTATGACAAAATCTCTGTCAAGTATATTTCTAAGCATATTTGGTTTTATTCAATCCTAAATTTCCAAATAAATTACCTATTATATCTGAAAGTAATTTCTCTATTAAGATGGAGCTCAGTTATTTCCTCTGTCTCTGCCACTGTTTGTATATCAATAACATAATAAGATGTGGGTAGAAAATATAGAGAGGATATTTATCTAAGCTATTTTCTGTTAATAGAAACTGGATCTAAGCTATAAAATATTCTCCCATCTGTAAAAGTACACTTAATCTCTATAATATTCCTCACAAGTCATTGGTATGATAGTTTAAAGATGGCCTCAAATTTTTTGTCCTCTCACTGAGAGACAAATTTAAATTTCTCTTCTCTTGAATCTGAGCAGGTCTTAGTGATTTGCTTGGCAAATATAATGTAGTGGAAATTAATATGCTATAGAACCTAGGGGTTCTAGGAAACCTTTCAGCTACTTCCTGGGCTGCTCAGGGTGAACTAGCTGCCACGTAATCTCATCTACTCTGAGACCTCCATGTAATGAGGAAGCTCAAAATAGTCATATTAAGAGGCTAAATGGAAACAGGTAGCCAACCAGCCCCAGTTGTTCTGTTCATCTCCACACAAGACTCAGAATGTGAAGGAAGATGCTACCTTAGGTATTCCATGTAAATATAGTATAAAGAAGGACAAAGAAACAAATTATTGACCTACAAAACTTGAGCCTAACAAAATGGTTGTTGTTTTATGTTACTAAATTCTGAAAATAGTTAGTAAACTCTCCCCCTTTGAGTATAATTGCTTAGTCATTTCACAGCATTTATTAACTTCACATTAGCCTGTACAGTGTTTGCTAGTGCTGCCTTCGGAAACAAAATCCATAGGATTTTGATGAGGAGAAATCTCTTATAATGTATTAATAATCTATGCTTCCAAACAAAACTGCATTTTAATGATATTTTTAAAAGGGAGTATGTACTGTCTCTTTTTAGATATCTGAGATGCTATTATTGGGCAGTTCGAAGTTTAATCACCATTGGAGGCCTTCCAGAGCCACAAACTTTATTTGAAATTGTTTTTCAACTCTTGAATTTCTTCTCTGGAGTGTTTGTATTCTCCAGCCTAATCGGTCAGGTAAGTTGAATCTGAATCCCTAGATATAGTATTTTTGAAGTTAGCAACTTTATGGAAAAAATGTTAACGCCATCTAATGCTTTTACTCTTCTTTCTATCCCTACTCTTTCATTTCTCTCTCCTCATTCTCCTTTTATTGCCATTTATCTATTTTAATGTTGAGGAGGTGGATATAACTGGAAAAACATTGCTTCTTAAATTATTAAATTTATATGAAGATCTACTAGCAAGATTCAGTAGTTTATTCTCTCAGAGAAAATTACTTCTTAGTTAGCTTTCTACTTGAAGCTTTCTAAAAACAGTTTAGAACTCTCTTATTTGATTAAACTTGCAAAACCACTAGGTTAAAATCAACTTCAAGTTTATTTAAACCAGAAACTATAAGATGGCATTGTAAACAATTGATAAATCATTGCTACACAGAGGTTTATTATAGCATTTGGTCTTATTCTCAAATGATCACAATCAAGTACACAAGAACACAAGTACATAAATAATGATAATGCAAAGCCATTCACATTTACAAGGAAAAGAACTCAAAATCTTTGTGAATTCCCAGATTCCCAAGAAACAAAAAGTTCAGCAGCATAGCATCTTTAGAAATCATAAGTCCTTGGAGAGCACTTTACATACCACATGCTAGAGTAAAAAAGCCATGTTGAGACGTGTACTAGAAGATTTAGACTGTTACAAAATGATTATGCCCCTGAAAGAAATAATTGGTTCTCACCATATTCTCAGTACTATGAATGAAACTCATTTTCAAACAAAATTTAGCATAATTTGTTATAGTATTTGACATTGTTCGAAAATGATCAAAACTCAAACAACACATGTATGGATATTAAGGGTCTGCTATACGTGGAGGTTGGAAGCAATCTAGTATTAGTTGAGAAAAAAAGGGAACTTCCCAGAAGATTTTGTAGCACAAAATGTATTTTGTAGCACAAATGCACTCAAAAATCAGGTTGTACTCACTAATCACAGATAGCTAGGGCAATTGATCGGGAACAATGTGCAAAAAGATGTCAACAGTAAAGCACAAGACATATTTCAGAAAATGGAAAGCATTCCAGAAAAAAAGGCATGAAGGAGACTAATAAATAAGAAATAAGTGTAGTGATAAGATATTTTAAAGGGAAGATTTTGAATGCAGAAGACTGATTAAAATACTCTATGAATTGGAAAGGGTGATACTGATTTAAAATATAGTTTTACTGTTATTTAGTTATGGTACGACTAACAGGTCAGGGAGATTGAGCACTAAAAAAATCATTCATTTTACTCACAGAGCCTAGCAGGAGGACACCCACCACACCACAAGGAGAGGTAGACAGAATAAGGAAGCACCAGGGGAGGAGCAGGCGAGGTAGGGTGAGTGGTATGAGCTGGCTGGCTCAATGAGTTCAGGAGGCTCTGGGGAGTGGCGCTGTCTCTGCCTGGGACTTGGCACTGGGGTACAGGACAGGTGAATAACGACATGAGTATAAGAGGACCCTGGTGAGAAGACGTGTGAGCATGGGCTCTGCACTGGTTGGTTTGCGTGTGAAAGACACTCTCAAGAGAATTGGTCACAATCTCCTTGAATTAACTAACCCTATGAAAGGGAAATATGGTCCTGGGTAAAGAAGGGTCCAGATAGCAACAGCAAATAAAGTTTCAGTTAATACAGATACCCAGGGACACAGCAACTCCAGCCTGACATGTCAGTGACCTGGAGAGAGAGATTGTAAAGGAAGTTCCACTTAGAAAAATATTTAGATATTAGAAAATGAGCATCAGGCAGTTAAAAACTTAAATACAAAATGATATACTCTGCATGGCCAGGGTCATTGTGTCAGTAGTTGAAATAAGAAGAAATCTGGAGAGAAATTCAATCCAAATTAACCTGAATGTAAACAGCAAAAATCACATTATTATGTAATTTCTCACAAAGTCAATGTGATTAGTCACATTACTGTCATTGTTTTCTCCAAGTTTAGAGGAAACTTCAACTTAAATAAATAAAAGGCAGCTGAATATGGTAGTACATACTTGAAATCCCAGCACTCTGGGAGGCTGAGGCAGAAAGGTCACAACTTAGTGATTCAGTGGGACCCTGTCTCAAAACAAAACATAAAAAGACTAGGACTATAAGGCAGTGTAAAGGTCTTATATTCAACTTCCAGTACACAAAAAGAAATAAAGGAAAAAGAAAAACAAATTAAGAGACATCCCTAGTTCATACATATAATTTATATATTCATCAGATAGAACCATATATAATACTGATAATAACAGTAAAGTTTAGCATGTATTAAGTACTTGCAATATCAAGGCAACTTTCACAAGATGACAAGACAATGTCTATCTAGCACAAGTTTATTTCTCTTGCCATATAAAGTGCAGTGTTTGGTCCAGTAGCACCAGCAGCAATTGAGAAATTCAGATCATGGGCTCTACTTCAGAATTATTGAATATGAACCTGCTTTTTAACAAGATCCTCACATGATTCTAATGCATGTGTAAGCTAAAAATGCTGCTTTGTATGCCACACCTGGCTTTACATGGAATGTGAGGTTCCCACAAGAACAAGAAGTATCAAGCCACTGAAAATGTGGTACTGGAGCACAGGAGTAAAACATTGAAACTAGAGACAGATTTGTGCTTTAAATTCGTTGACTAAAAGATGCAGAGAAGGGAAACAAAAGCAAAAGTAAGAAGGCCTGGGACAATTCCATTTATTCAAAATCCCCACATACAGTCATACCGGTGACTAGTCCCTGGAACTAATCATCACTTTTTAATTCCAATTTTATTCTCAAGTGCAACTAATAAAGCCTAACATTTTCTGACTCATACTTTCATGTGCTTCCTTATACTGGCACGCACCATAGAATATAAAGCTTCCTCAGCTCCTCCACCAATACAACCCAACACAACACAATTGTTTGTGTGCTGGAAGACAACACACAAACAATTTAGACGACTGTCATTGTTAATTTGGAAGCCTCAACAGCAGTCAGAAATGGTTTAAATTGCCTTTTGTTCCCAAATAACAGTCTATTAAATTTTTCAAGGATACCTTTAGTATCCTAAGTCTCCCAGGTTTAGGTGACTGAATAACCTGGTCATCTGCCAAGAGTGGCATGGTAAGCAGAATATCAGAGAATGGAGGTTGTGGAAGAATATTTGGAAGAGTCAGCAAGGAGTATTAGAGTCGGATTGATGAACACAGTGAGCTGTCTTTCCGGCTCCTCAGTAGATGCTTTCAAGAAACTTAGCCCTAAAAACGGACTCTAAGGCAGGCATCAACAAGAAAAGGGCATTATTTGAACTAAGCTCCAAAGAATGAGGAGTTTTCCCATTAGCAATAAAAGCTCAGCAGCTACCAGAATAAATGAGCTAAGTCTTAGTATGAAAGCAAGGCCCTGGTTTTCCTCACTATTATTATAAACCCACAGTCAAAGCAAATTTACAACCAGTTGCTTCCCTCTATGTGAGAGGGAGAATCAAGCAATATATCTTTTTTGTGCTGAGATCTTAAAGATCAGCTTTTAACCTAGAGTGGGTTTTTATGGCTGAGTTATAAACATCCAAGAACTAAAACCTGACAGTTCCTTAAGTATTGTCACAGCAGTGGATGATGCTTCAGTAATTTCAGCACATTTCTGCTTCTGCTGAGTTCTATGCCTTAAGCATGATGAGATTTGATTTTATCTGTCTAAACAACACAAAGGGAGTACAGAGGTTGCAATTTCATGATGAATTGAGTCTACACAGCCAGGCACGCTGGATAATCTGTGAAAGATGCTTTCAAAGTGAGACTCACTAAAATGGACTAGCCATTTGCCAGATAATTGCTCAATTTTTATTTCACATTCCTTTCAAATGCACAAGCTGTGTAGTTTTTTAAATATCAACTAACATTTTGCAGTAATATACAAGCATGCGAAGAAGATAATGTGCAGTCACTTGTATTATGTGACCAAATTCTCACAGCAATCTCACATGGTAGGTATGACGGGTTTTATTACTGTCCTTATTTATTAGAGATGATGTGATTTGCCTGGTATTTTACAGAAAGGGGTAAAGTAGGACTCAATATTAATGTGTTTAAAAATCAAGTAGTCAGGGCATTAGAAGGGAACATGTAAGAACATTTAATTCAACTGGGCTTTTAGTAATTCTTGCACTTTCCCTATGATTTTAGATGCGAGATGTAATTGGGGCTGCTACAGCCAATCAGAACAACTTCCGTGTCTGCATGGATCACACCATAGCTTACATGAACACTTATTCCATTCCTCAAAGTGTGCAGAGCCGTGTTCGGACTTGGTTTGAATATACATGGTACTCTCAAAGAATGCTAGGTAAGCCTGACAGATTACTGATTAAATTCCAACCAGCCTTGTTATAAAATGAAAATTATGCAAGGTAGAAGCAGAGATGAATTCAATTTGAACAAAAGATTGAAAAGGAATTCAGTGATCTTTAAAGTATTAATTTAATGCCATGAATTTTTTTTCTTGAAGGTGAAGTAATCTTATTGATAAGGCAAACCTTGGAAGAGAAAATGCTAAATTGTATTCAGTGCCTACAGATACTGAGTATCAAATACTTTGTTTCATTTCACACACACACACACACAAAAAAAAAAAAAAAGTGCTAACGACATGATCTAGGACTCAGAGCCAGTATATGACCTAACTGGAACTCAGACTTGCATCTGTTCTCCAAACCGTCACTCTTTCTGTGGCATCACCCTCCTCCTGTGAGCACGGTGCTCAAAGGCAGCAAACTTTCAGAACCCTCCCATGGCACTGCTGGGCACACACCTGTTTCTATGAGACCTTTAATAATTAATGGAATCTACTAATACTGCTAGTTGATAATAATCAAATTCAACTTTTAGTTTATTTTTTAAAAATAGGAATTACTGCCACTGGGAGGTTAAAAAAAAAGTTATTGCCTCCAATACAAAAATGAGATTCTCAAATCACAGACATTCCTAAGAGCACTGCCACCTCTAAAGGGATTCCAGCCTTGTGTTGGGAATCTCTTCCCAAATGGTGGAGGCAACTTTACTTGAGAATTTTGCAGCTACTCTCAAAGGCATTCCTAGTGCAGAAGAGACAAAGACAGGAGCGGTGCCTTAGCCCTGTATGCATTAGTAGCTGTAGACACTGTTTCAGTTCCTTGGCTTAGGGAGTTACTAAAGATCAACAACTCTCAGAAATAGAAAACTATGCTTTTGTGCAAAGGTGTTCATATTTAGAATCTATGGGAATTATAATAGCAATATAATATCACAATTTTTCTTTCCATATATACCAAAATTAATCAAGTCTCATAAACCCTGGATATTCTAGACATTAAGAATAAGCAGTTTTGCTTTTAAAAAGCTTTATTGGCCCGAAGGCCCATCATTTAATTCACATGTAGAGAAATCTGTAATATATTCACATTCTTAATTGAGTTAAGCGCATGAATAGCTATAATTTGAATTTACTCACTTAACACATTGATTCTTTAGATTCCAGTCCCAGCTGAACCACCTACTAATTATGCACAATCAGAAAGTCACTTGCAGCCTTCCTAGGTTTCAGTTCCTTTTGTTTTTCTTCCTTCTACAAAGCAGGAATGAGAACACTTACCCACAGGGTTGTCACAAGTGTCAAATAGGGTGATGGGCATGACAGAGCCATGTAAGCTTTCAGACACCACCTGGTGTTCATTATTTGTCATTCTGGGATGTTAGGACTGGAGTCAACAGAAGAAAGAAAAAACGAGATCCTTTTCCTATACCACCTCACTCATCAGCCTTCATCCATGCTCATTAAATTTCATATCTAAAGTTTCAGCAAACACAATAATTTAGAATTATTCAGGATGGCATCTATGTCTAAAATACTTCATACCAGTATGAGCATTACAGTCCTATTGTGATGAATATGAAGGTCCAGTCGACATAATGAAAACACAGAAATTGTTACATCTATTTAGTCCTATAGAGTTTGCATTTTATTGTTACTTAAATTTTCAACTTGCACCTTGGTGAGTTAGTGCATTGCTAACTTTTTTATTTGTTTAATGTATTTACCTTTATGAAGATGAGTATGATTTGCTTGAAAATCTGCCAACTACAATGCAGTTAGCCCTTGCCATTGATATGAACTTCAGCATCATCAGCAAAGTCGATTTGTTCAAGGTAAGTGCTGTGACGATTAACAGAAAGGCACCTTATCAATTCGCTGGAAAAAAAAAATCTAAGCTCTTGCTTTACACAGAATTTATGATTCTTACTTTTCTTATGTTTTAACAAAGTCAAAATAACCTGGAGAATTTATGATAGTCAAATATATTACTGGTCTCTCCTCTACAGACAACTTACTCTAGAAGGCTTTCTTTTCTAATTGGTGTCAAAAAAGAGTTCTTCCGATTCTTCTTGCATTGATTTAAACATAATTAAGCTCTACAGCTGTATGTCTTTGCTGGTATGTGCATCACCTTCCATTTACAGCTATGCACTGGCAATGTATGACAAATCAGCATACAGATTAGCCCTGGATTAGCCTGACAATCAATGAATTGTAACTAATCATGTGTCTTGTTACACTTTGGAGCTAGACTTTTAAGATAACCAAATATATATTTTGAGACTTTTTCTAAAAAAACATGCATAGTAGAAAAACATTTAACTTGCATACTTTTAATTGTAGTACTCTCAACTTTAGCTATTATACTGCATACAAGTTTTTCTCATCTAAGATCAAATACCATGTATAGCATTCGCTAATTTATCTATTCATTCAACAAATATTTATTAAGTTGTTTGTGTGTTTAGGCAGTATGTTAGCCACTGGGAATATAGTACTTGAAAAATGCAATATGTCTGGAACTTAATTCCAGAAAAGAATGAAAAATAATACATAACAGGTGGTGGTGATAATACTACAAACAAAATTAAACAAGTTAGAGAAGATAAATGTGTGGTGCTGAAAGGCCTCTCTGATGAAATGCTTTGAGCTTTTGAACAGAGGACTTGAAGAAGCAAGAGAAGAGGACAGAAAAGGATGGGGGAGGGCGAATGTTCCTGGAGGCTGAACAAGAAGAAGCTCTGAACTTGGAGCACATCGCAAGCAGCTGAGAGGGGCTGGAGCAAAGTTACAGGAACGGAGAGCAAAGACGTCAGAGAAAAGTAATACAAGGAGGTCATGGGGAGGATCAAGTTAACGAAGGACCTTGTTGGCTATAATGTAGACTTTCAATAAAATGGTATTCTGGCATGCAAAAATACTGAGGCTCCTGAACAGAAAAATGGTATATTTGTGACAGTTTGAAAATGAGCATGTTTCCTTCTAGGTGGGGGATAGATGTTAGGAAGAAAGTATGAAAGGCAGAAAGGACAAATGGATATTATCCTCACTGACCACCACAGGGACGAAGGTGTCCAGACCCAGGCTATTAGGGGCTAAATACTGGTGTGCTCCAAGAAGAGCCTACACAGTTTCTGTTTGATTGCATGAAAAGGATTAAACAGAAAAGAACCAAGGATGACTCCAAGGATTATGACTTGGATAACGGGAAGAGCAAGCTTATTATTTACAAAATGGGAAATTCTGGAGTATACAGACTGAGAGGAGTAGAGACTAACTCTCTTATAAATTGAAAAAAGGTGTTCTTTCAGGCCAAAATTAATTTCAAAATTCAGTTCCCAAAGCAGCAGTATTATGATTAATTCATAAAGCCTCTGCCTTCACAAATGTGATGAGTGCTCATAAAACGGCTCAAGGTCAGAGGAATGTTCTTCTACCCTGTGAGGACACAGAGAATTCCTCCTCCAAAGGACATAGCAGCAAGGTTCCATCATGGAAAAGTAGCAGACACCAAATCTATTGGCACCTTGATATCGGACTTCATAGCTTTGTAACTATGAAAAACAGATTTCTATTATTTGTAAATTATCTACTCTTTGGTTTTGTCTTACGGTAGCAAAAAAAAAAAACAGACTAAGACAGATATATTGGTTTGAGGAGATTGGTATACCTCCATATGGAAATGTGATTAATCTCATGTCATTAATCTGAGTTGAAAGGAAATGTCCAAGCTAGAACAATAAATTTGGCCCTATCAGCGTAGTGGTATATTTTAAGGCATGATATTCAAGGTGATCACCTAGAATGCAAGTGTAGACAGAAAAGAAAATATAATTCACACAGAACCATATACCTCAAAAATACATACATAATCAGTACTATTGTAGGCAAAATGAAGAAGCAGAAGCCGTGTATCAGAATGGTCAGGAAGTCAATCCCCAGTGTTAAAGAGAGTCAGTTCCAACTGATGACTCTTAGGATACAGAGTTAAGTCAACAGCCCAACTGCTTCCTTCGCCATATCCTGGTGTGGAGTTCCATCAAGATTTTGATAAGGTAAGCTGGGCATAGTGCTCATCTGCAGTACCAGCACTTAGAGGCTGAGGCAAGCAGATTGCCACAAGTTTGAGAGCAGCCAGGGCTATACAGTGAGTTTAAGGCCAGCCTGAACTACATAGTGAGACCATGCCTAAAACATATTTTTTTTGATAAAGGAATCAAATGTGTGATACTCAAACACAAAATAGAAAGGAACAATTTAAAACATATTAGTTACAAAATTTTAAATTAACTGAATAATTTAATAGAATAAGCAAAGCCAACAAGACTAAACTGCAGCAAATACTGAACTTAATCCAAACTGGAGAAAAAGAGAGACAGAGACAGAGACAGAGAGACAAAGAGAGTCAGAGAGCACAATTTTCTTTTGTAACAACTCGTTGTAGACCTGAGAGTTCCACAAGACTTCAAATTACATATGGCCAACAGTTATATCTGAGACTGCCCTAAATTTTAACATTATATTGGTTTGCTTCACTATTAAAACCACATCTAGATTAATATCATGTTGCAAATATCCAGTTTTGAGAAAGATGTCGACACCTCTGGATATCTTCCAGCCAAGGAGATGAGAGCAGGGTTGGAGGGTGGGCTAAAAAGAAGATTTTATAAAATTATTTTGTGATAATAGCAGATCAATGACTGAGTCTAATAGAGTATAGAGGTGTGAATATTGACTAAGAAGAGACATAATGAAAATCTGGGGTGAGGGAAGTGTATCATTTATTTCTAGGTTAGGCACCAACTACATACATTTTGCCAAAACTGACCCAATTGTCCCTTAGGATCTGTATATTTCACTATATGTAGATTATGCTTCCATTTTAAAAAGGAGGAGAAGGCGGTAAAGTAGGAAGAGAAACCACAGGAGGAGGAAGAAATGGTCTTCAAAGAAAATGCTGAGGAAGTTAAGTGTAGGAAAATGAAAATACATTTTAAAGAATCACGAGTTTTATATACTAAAGTTTGTTATATGCAGAACAAATTTGACTTGCTTTATATTGTTCACCAAATCAATGCTCAGTGTGGTCTGTTTCTAAGATGTAGACATGTCCAGTGGGGAAGAAATCTCCTGGGAAGCTAGGCTGGATCTTGTCTGCATCTGCAGTGCACAGTGTACTTTCTGACACCGAGCCACTACTTAGCAAAAGTCTTAGACAGAAAGGCAAAGGAGGGAGGAGGAGGTGCCAAGAATTTTCCAATTCTTGAAAATTAGTTTTTGAAAACATAATTTCCAATTTCTAGTAGCAGCTCCCCCACAATGGAAGCCCCTGGGGAAGTAGAAAAGTCTAAGTAGAGTTTTCTGATCTTCTATCAGAGAGACTGTGCAAGGCATTCGTACCGTGGTTAGCGGGTCTATGTAGATAGATGATTTTTGCACTGCAGGTTTTCATCCCTTGCAGTTCATGACTTTAACTCAGTGGGCCACAATCAGCATGTAAAATACAAGAGAAAATATCAGAGTATCTCACACGTGAGTGTGTGCAGGTATCACAAACTTTTGCTTGCATTATTTATTTTTAAATATATACATAAATACTTACCTGTGCACTATGCCCAGTAGTATTCTATATATTATTGTTTGCCATAGGCAAAAATGTATCAAAACTCGGGGCTGGAGATTTAGCTCAGCAGCATAAGCACCTGTCTTGCAAGCACGCTGTCGTGAGTTCGATCCCCAGTACCAATAAAAAAAACAAAAACAACTAGACTGACACTGGTTTTCACATGTTAAAACATTCTTTATACCTTAATATCTAATTTAACTAACAACAAGTAACAGCAATTAGCTTTTTTCCTAAAGGAAAAAATACTTTACATTAAATACCAATGACTTCTATGGAATTATTTCCAACTTGGAAAGTTACTGATTTTCCAATTCATAGTTTTTCCTTTGCTTTTATGTGTTTTTGGAACTCCATCAAATAGCTGCATTTGATTGAGAAAAAAAAAGCTTACATCTGCACCTCCTGCTTATATATAAACTTACATTCTTTCCTGACATTTCCATTAAAGATGCAGTTCTTTCTAGAAAGAACCTATTTCCATTTACATTGCTGTCCAGTGAAAGTAATTTTTTCCCTAAAGCCAAATGAAGTAGAAAATAAGTAGGTATGAAGTCTCTCTAAATTTATTTGCATGGAGACAGTCTTAGCAGTTTATACAAATTTTTTATTTTTTAAGGAGAAAATGGATTGAATAGCGATCCCACACCCTACACTTGTAACTTATACCAAATTGATTCTTATATTGTTCTGCATCCATCACCTGCATTCACTGCCTTTGTACCCAGAGAGATGAGTGCTCAGAGGAGGAACATTCGAGATATGAATGCCTGGAAGGATAATTAAGAGCCTGCAGAATGAGAAGCTGGAGGTAAATAGAACATCATAATCCTGGAAAACTAGAAACCTGTCTTTAGGAGTCCTTTGAGACTAGAGAAGTCTTTGAAGTACTGTGTGGGTTGACAACCAAAGATGAATGTAGAAAGACCTATTGAAGCCAAGCTGTGTAGTATGGGCCCATTGTTGGGGTGTAAACATGAAATGTTGCCCAAAGGCATGTATTCAAGGTTTGGTTCCCAATGCAGCAATGCTCCTAGTGGCACTCTCAGACGATGATTAGCTCGTGAGGGTGCTGCCCTCTGATCCACTGATGAGCACATGGCTGAATGTGTTATTAGAAGGTGGGGCCTGGCTAGAGGAGTAGGTTACCCGGAGGATGACTCTGAAGCGTGTAACTTTTCTCTCAGTCTTTCCAGTGCTCTCTGATTCCAGTCATGGTAAGGTGGTAACTTTCCTCTGCCATGGCCCAGTGCCCAGTGCCTCAGCTGACCATGAACTGAGACTTCTGAAACCATGAGCCAAAATAAACCTTGTCTTCTTTAGGCCGCATATGTCTGATATTTTATCCAAGAAGTGGAAAAGCTGACTAATGTACCCAACCAATAGTCAAAGGGAGCTGTGAAAGGTGAAAACGGATAGGGCAGATTTCAGTTTTTTTAAAGGCTAAGAGTGGTACTACATGGATAGAACTAAAATAATCAGGAATACAAAGAAAAATGATTGCCAATCATACCTCGAATTCTCCCTGTAAGCAAATCTTCCATATCTTTGAAAGGCAGGCAGGAAAAGGAAGAAAAGAGAGACAAAGAGATCCAGCACCAAGACTAGAAGCTGCCAGGCACAGTTTATATCTTTCAAGACTTCAAGACAGGATTAATTAATAATTAATTAAACTCACAAATGCCTATTTTAGTGCCCAAAGAAATATTTCAGGTTTATGTCTTAGAGTTTAAGCCAAAAATTTCAAAGCTATTCTCCATTGTGTAAAAGTGAGAATTAATTTAGATCTAGTGAAAAGTTTTAGCAACAGAGAATGATCCAGAGCTAAATAAACTTCTTTCAGTCTTTCAGAATCTTTTGTTTTAATTTTAAATTATACTCCAATTAGCCTCCATGGTACAAGTGTGCTCATATGCTTTTTTTTCAGCCCTGTGAAATTGTTTTCTCTATTAGAGGGACAGTGAATAAAATAATGCATGGGCAAAAGCAATGTAAGTAATGTCAATTTATGATCATAAATTATCATAAGGACTGTGTCACATGAAGTTTCCTCATATTGTCCATAATTCTTCAATTGTAACAATATTGTCACCTTATACTTTTGTAAACTAAGACTTGCATGCTGTCCAGGTACTCTGTGGAATGAGGGAAGTAAAAATAAGAATCTAAACTGTTAAAGATCCTGGATTTTAAACTGGATACATTATATCCTCATGAGGATAATAATGGTTGCTGTTTATTGCTTGCATACTATGTATCATACTGTATTAACTGCTTCACTCATTTTTTCAATTAATTCTCACTGTTTTATTATAGGCTGAATTGTGTCTTCTCAAAACTCAAACGTTGAAGCTCTAATATCTTGTTACTCAAAATATGACTGTGTTTGGAGATAAGACCTTTATAGAGGTGATTAAAATGAGCCTGTGAAGTGGATCCTATCAGTCTGACTGTTGTCCTTATAAGATGAGGAATTTGGATATACAGAGAAACCTCGGGGAAGCATTATACAGAGGTTAGGCTACCTGAGGACACAATGAGATGGTGGCTCACCACCAACTGAGGGGAGAGGTCTCAGGAGCACCCAAAACCCCCAAGGTCTTTATTTGAGACTTCTAGCTGGAAGAACTGTGAGAACATTATTTGTATTGTTTAAGCTACACAGTCTATAATTTTTTTATGGCAGCTCTAGAAAACCAACACACTTCTGAAAAAAGTTTGTCACTATCCTGATTTTACAGAAAGGCTAAGCAGCTTAACCAACTGAGGTCCCAGAGTGTTAAGTGGAATTTGAACAAAGATTTCCTTATACCTCAGTTTGTGGGTTTAACCACTATATGGTGTGATGTTTTAGTTCCCTATCCATCTTATTTGACTAACTGATGAGTGTATTAGTCAGCTTTCCATCACTGGGACAGAATACATGAGATAATCAATTTAAAAGGAAGAAAGGTTTGTTTTCAGTCCAGGTTGCTTGACTCTGATGCTCTGGGCCTATCAAGGCACAGTACCTCATGGCGGGAGCATGATGGAGGAGGCTTGTTCATGGCAGTCAGGAAGCAAAGAGCAGAAGAGGGAAGGGCCAGGTTCCCACTAACCCCTTTAGGGGCAAGCCCCCCAATGACCTGACTTCCTTCCATGCGGCTCTACCTACTAAAGGGTTCATCACTTTCCAGTAGCCTCATAGACTGGCAACCAAGCCATTAGGGGACATAGGCCACTAGGAGATGTTTCATAGCCAAATAATAGCAGTGAGAAACCGAGAGAATTTTCACTACAATCAAAAGTTGTTTATAGTGATGCATCTTTGGCCATTCTCATAGACTTAGATTTGGCACATTGGTTATAGATCTAAATTCACACATCCTTTCCCATTCTCCTACCAAAAACAGATCTTGACTTTCATGTATTTTCCCCTCTTAAAACACTTATAGAGTTACAGATTTTCACTAAAACTTTGCTTCAATCAATTGTGGCCCTATTAGCAAGGTTTTCTGCTTCAACATAGTGTGATGAGCATTTTAAGATAGCTTAGAGATGGATGGTCACATTGTATTTTTTAAAAATTTTTCACAAAATGGCTCCCCTTCCTTACAGAATTCATGTTATTTTTGGATCAAAACACAAATATTAAACTAATAAAAAGTGATTCATTTCAATGAGAGTGGGCAATTTTCGCTACTTTCTGATGGCTTATTATTCTGATTTTTATTTTATCCCATTAAATGCTAAAGAACTCGCACTTCGCCTCTGCCACTAAATTACCAGAAATAGAAAATTTAATAAAAAGCTCTGTTGCACCACCTAGTGGCTATTTTAAAATCACACACTTTAGAAACAAAGACTCCCACTGCTCAACAGGATAAAACAGAGACCCAGACCTACCCAAATTGGAATGCAGGTACCCACCAGGTATCTCTCAAGAAAGGCACAGTGCGTCTGACTATTCGTGGGTCGGTACAGAACCTGTCCTGAACATGACCGCTGACTGGGATCAATGACTCATTGTTTGTGATTATGCAGCAAATGGTGTCTGGAAAGTCTGTGACTTTTGCAGTAGGAAAGATGAAAAGGAATTGTTTACGTGTGAGTGACAGTCAGAGCCAAGAATAAAGTGAGAATGGCAAAATGATTTCCACCGCTAACACTCGCGTTCCCAGCAGTCACATTCTGTTTGGCTATGCCCTCACTGTATTTATTTGTCAGGGCCGGAAATTAGAGCACGGTGAAACTATGCATTATTTTTACCAGCTATTATTTTTGTCAGTATGGTAACAATAATAAAGTACTGTTGCTAGGATTTTTAAATTATATCATAGAGTGAGATTATAACCTAGATGAACTATATTCGACCACACATCCTGAGCAGTCTTTTTGTGTAGGGCACTGAGCTAGGCGGTCAAGATCCCTGGAGTTATCACATCCATACTGTCTCTGCTCTTCAAGGCCGCCAGTAGGGTAAGGAAACTAAATATGCAATAACACACTTAACTGCCATATAAGGATAGGTTATTCAAACACATAAATTTCTCTTATTAGTATCTGGTACACAGGAAGTTATAGTTGCCATTACTATTAGTAACTGAGAAATAAAATCGAAGCAATCAGGGAAGTGTCCATACAGGTAAAATCAGATTCTTCATTCGACTATGCTTGCTCAGGAATATAGATTAAATTCAGCCTTATGTTTCCATCCAACACATGATCTCCCACTTTGACTATGTGATGCTCTTTTAAAAAACCATAAGTAATGTCAATTCTCAAAGAAATTTTGATGGAGATGACTTTTACTAGTATTTACAAACATTGAGTGTAGGGTTAGCTCTGATGTAATTTAAAATTCAATATTGGTGAGCCATGACATCACGATATTTTGCAGATTATTTATCACATTTGGCTTTGCTACTCCCAACAACACATATAAATTATATCACTGGAATAGCCAATGGTAAGGAAACCAGAATTCCAAATTCCCTGCATAGATATACCATCAGTTACTTGTTTAATGGTAATGGTGTTGAAGATACAGCAAAGCATTTCCCTTTGCAATAAACAAATCTAAACTGGGGAAAGCCCTAAACACTACTGCTTACACTTGAGGGTAACTTAAATACACAGTGAATTATAAACTACTGATAATATCTTAAATTCTGTTTCAAAGAAAGAAAAAATGAGCCTAGAAATGAGTAAAACTTATAGGACTATAAGGGTAAGTATCCCAATGATAAATCTATCAATTTTAAAATTCAGAGTTTGTCACTATTAAAAAACAGTTTCCTGGGAACAGCAGCCACCTTCTAGCCTATAAGTCATGTTTTGAATAAGAATAGGGTTTCTCACAACTCCATTGAAATCTCAGACTCTTTATTCAAATGCATAACAGTTTTTATACAGTGATGAATCTCCCATTATCCAAATAATTTCTAACAATTTTATTCTGTATATCAGCCCATATTTATTTAGTGCCTAACATACTCCAAGTCCTGGTGTGACACTAGGGCTACAGCAGAGAATGATACACACACTTTGACCTCAAGTTGCTGGGAATGCTTGGATAAAATACATGGTCTGACACATGTGTGACCTAACTGAAAACCAGTAGACTGGCTGAGACTTGTATTCCACACCTAGGACTGATGACTAGATCTTCATTAATGCCCAGCATCACAGGGGCACTGAAAGAATTAAACAGGTAAAGTTAGAAAAATAGTAAATTTTAGTAGAAGTGTCACATCTTAACCAAGTGTTAATGCTGATACTTAATCAGGCACTTCTTTCTTTATAGTAAAAGGGGCATTTGTGAAACAGTGGCTGTGCTCTTACTTTGTACAAAGCAGAAGACATCCTAATGACCTTTATCAATTAAATGGAACTGAGTCACAAAGAAGAAAAACTATCCCTGGGATGTAATCCTTTTAATCATATGATAGTGGAGCAAAGTGTAATCTTGAGAAAATAACCATTTTTATGGGGAAAAAGATGGTAGCTCACAAACACATCTCAAAATAGAATGATTTCATAATGCAAACTTATTTCATTCATCCTAAATCCAAATGAGGATTTAGTCCTAAACCACAGCTGCACAAAGCCAGAAGCACCTTTTTATAAAGCAATTGTTACGAGACAGTCCCTTGATTGAAGAAACAAATTCTAACTTTTTACTATATATAGTTACTGTAATCTCTTTGTAAGATTTGAACTATGTACTCTGATAAAAAGTCCCATTTAGAATAGTTCAAATGCTTTTCTCTCAGAAAAAAATCTAAACTATGAGCTGAAAGCTATCGATGTGAGAGCTGCTTGTATTCCTACTGAGAAGACTGCTAATTGTTTGCTTATCTATTTTAGGACTTATCTCCTAGGTTGGTCTAACACTTTCCATTGATTTGGTTTCCTGTATTAGTGCATTCAATCAGTGAGCTGAAGGGTAGAGAAAAAAGATGAAATGCATTTCTACACAGAGACACATTTGGATTTTTATTAAAATTTTTAATTAATAAAAATTAAAACTAGAGTCCCATCCTTTCTCCCCAGGCCAGCTCCTTTTTTTCTCACCAAGGTGGACACTAACTTGGTTTTCAAGAATGTCTTTCCAATTATCATTTTTATAATTTTACTTTTACCCATATAAGCAACAGGCAATATTTTGTTATTTTTCATTTTATAATATACTTGAATATATTCCATAATTGTTTTGTTCAAACCACATCGTTTTTGAGTTTTTATATAAATAAATATATAAAACTTATTTTAGCTACTCTATAATACTCCAGCCTCCAAATATTCAACATTTAATCTGTCTATACATAGGTTATACGTATGTTTCGGGGGGTGGATGGTACCAGGGATAGAAACCACCTCATGCTTGCCAGACAGGCCCTGTACCACTGAGCTTTATCCCTGGCCCCATTGGCTTTATATTTTTTAAATTTTTCAATATTAAAAACACTGCAAGTAGTCCCCTTTTATTAACAGAGGATGCATTCCATGAGCTCCCCTAGAAGCTCACATTCTAAAATTTTAACGTCTTTTGCCCCTTAAGTAAACACCACACACACTGGCTGTAATTTTTGCCATTCGAAGTTCAGCAGCAAAACTAGCTTCAATTTATTTTTGTTTCACAAGTTCGTGAATAGAAGATTCATTCCTACCATAGATCTTAGCAAAATCAAAGTACATTTTGTTTCTTTCCTTAAGTTGAAAATTTTCACCTATTTGCTTAAAGGAAGTACTTGAGGACTTCTTGCTGGGATAATCAAATTGCTAAAATGACTAGTCTTGCATTTTGGAAACATTAAATGAGAATTTCTTGAACACAGACACTGTGATGAGAGATGAGACAGGTGATACTAGCAGGCAAGCAGTACATATAGTATGGATACTCTGATTCATGTGCTTGGCAAGATGGAGTTAGACAATGCAAGGTTTCCTTATGCTCTCTTCAGAATAATGTGCAACTTAAACTGAAGAATTGTTTATTTCTATAATTTTTCACTTAATTACTTCAGAGCATGGTCAACTGCAAGTAACACAACACGGGGAAGCAAAATTGGGGACAGGGGAGACTACTGTGCCACCACATTGTTGCGGCTTCCTCTGACTTGCTGGGGTATCTCTCTGGAGAGTCACATGGCTACAGGGGAGGTGGCTGTGGGTTTTTAGAGTGTGTCATGGGATGTTTCTCTATTCTAGATGACAGACTAAAGTGTCAGACTCTGGCTAGCTGTCTTTTCTACAGGAAACTTATTTATATTATCAGGCACCATTGTGGCTCTTATCTGATCTGTGTTCAGTTTATGGCTACAAAAATGGTCATTCTGTAGGAAAGCCCTCAACTAGGAAAAAAAAAAAATCTGGGTTATCATCGAGTGTGTTCATCATATGAGACACAGAAGCAGCACAACAAAACACTTGAAAACATGAAAGCAAAGTTGTTACTTATAAATCCCGGAAAAAAGATGTCAGCATAGCTCATGGGATCATGGGACCGACAGATGGGGGTGGCTCCCGTTAGTCCTGCTCATCCAGCCTGTGGTGAATCAAGAAGGCAGGGAATGACCTGCAAAGTATAATTAAGATTGCAAAAACTAACATCCCAAATCCAACTGTACACATGAAAGTAAATACTAAAATATTTTTTGATATTGTCTAGGTTTGATGATTTACAATGTAACTCTTTTCCATGGACATAAACAGTTGAAAGCTAAGTTCACTGTAATATTTCCAGACAAGTACAGTTATCTCTCTGTATCTGCAAATTTTGCATTTAGAAATGCAAAGAACCTCAGATCTAAAATATTAGAAAAAAATGTGCCTGTACTGAACATGTACAAACTTTTCTCTAGTAATTATTCCTTAAACAATACAAAATACTTACACTGTAATAGGTACTATAAGGAGCTTAGACATGATTGAAAGTATAGAAGAAGTTGTACCTAGATTATATGCAAATATGGTTCCATTTTACATAAGGGACCTGAACATCCACAAATTTTGATGTCTGTGGGGATCTTTAACCAATTTCCCACTGATACAGAGTAAGATAGGATTCTACATTATAATTCTCAAGAACTTCCAAGCATATTTCTAGTGGAGTTCTTTTTTTGAGCGTCAAAGACACTAACTTTCCTTAATGGAGAAGATCTTAAAGATCAATGCGATGTTTGAGGACTTTTTTTTTTCCTAAGTGGGTTCTGAATGACCACAATGCCAACTTCTAAAATGAAACAATACTGAAATAATAACAGCACGTAGAAGAAATTGGGCACCTGAGCCTTATACTTAGAGAACTTACATTAAAACCAATAAAACAATATTTTTAGAAAAAAAAATTATGATTTGCTTTAACAAAAAATGATGACCTATGAGATACAGTAGTACTTATATAAAGGTTATATACGTCGTGTAAAGCAGTTCTATTGCAAGGGAATAAAGTGTAAATTTCCCTTTACATCCAAGGGCCTTTGTGCATCTTTCCAAATACAAATAACACTCATCCTCAAATGACTGAGACTTTCACACCCTTATGAGCAGTTTTTGTTTATTGCTGTTGAAGTGAGCAACATGAACAATTTTTGATGGGGTGCTCTTTTTCTCACCCCCAAATGAAAGTAACCCCTTCCTCTTAAAAGCTTTCTGGATATTTACTGATTAAGTCTTAAGATTATCTCCTATCATCCTTACAGTTTTTCTATTTACTGCAACACCATCCTAAGTAGACCAAAATGCTTTCATCTTTAATTCCTAAAGGGCACTCCTCTAAGCTTTGCACCTCACAGGTCATCAGCACTGGTTGGGGTGCTTTAAGATCTTCCTTCCGACCATGTCCTTTTTTCTGTCCTGGAAAACCAAAAGCTCTCCTTTCTCAAATGAATTTTTAAAATTCTAACACTAAGTTCATCTGAATGCTTCTCACCAACAGCTACTTGAAGATACTTCAATCATAAATTATTAACTTTTCCTATCAGCCAAGCCACCCCAAGGTCTAAATTTCATATGGATTTAGGTCAAGTGTCTGCTACTGAAACCATTACAGGAAACTAGTCATCGCTAAAGAAATGATTGCCCCATCCACAAATTGGGGGCAGGCCCTTTGCTTTTCCTCCTTCTTCCTCGGTTATTGACTGTGATTAGTTCTCTACAAAATCATAATTCCCTTAAGGGTGAGCAGGACTGACCACAAAATGAAAGATACTACTGGTTATCAGCTTGGAGGGAAAAAAAATTAATATATTCTGTGAAAGCAGAAGACTCAAAACCACTTTGTAAAAGAGATTTTTAAAGCAGCACTGGCTTTTTCTTTAGTTCATCACATAAATATATTATAACTATTGAGACAGAATATATATTAGATATAATATACAAAGTTTGTCTCCTACACTATTAAAGTGAGTATGAGCAGTCAGTCATTAACTCAACAGATACTGTTTTTGTATCAATAATGTACATGTTTCCTACCTTTAGAAAGTGACAATTGAGTTACTAAAAGAAAATGAACAGGATTACAGAGTTAAAGGATACCTAACAATGGTATGAAAGCTGTTATAAGAAAGAAAAATATTTAGCAAAGACTGTAACCTGTTATTCCTCATATATTAATAAATATAATCATTAATGGCTATCATTCATTAAGCACCATGTTAAGTTTTACTTATGAGATAGGCACCATTTTGTTTGTTTGTTTGCTTGCTTTGGATGTTTTTGAGGTAAGATCTTGCTGTGTAGTGCAGGTTGGCCTTGAACTCACTGTGGAGCCCAGGCTGGCTTTGAACTCTTGGCCATCCTCCTACCTCAGGCTCCCAAGTGCTGTTATTACAAGGATCATCATCCTTTTTTTTATTAGTACATGTCAGCTGTGCATGATGTTTAGGGAGTAGTTACATGTACTTAACTTATCTTGATTCTTTTTATTCCCCTTGCCTTCCCCACCTTTCTCCCTCCTTCCATCTCTTGATCTCCTACCCCATTTTCATTATTATTTTATTAGTTTATGATTGTGACACATGATGATGATGTTCACTGTAGGTAGCTGGAACATGTACACGACACATCTCAAATCATTTTCATCCTCTTCTCCTCTCTTTCTCCACTCTCAATCTCTTGGTTCCCACAACATTATTATAATCATTTTATATAGAAACTGAGGACGTAAGACTTGTATAGCAATAGATCATTGAGATGAGATTCACATGCAAGATACCTAATAAAGTTACGAGCTCTTCCCACTGAATGATGGGTATCTTTATCTTTCTAGAATCTGAATAAAGGCCAAATCTGCTTCCAAGGCAATTAAAATTGCAACGTTGTTGCAAGCAGCATCTATTTTGCTTATTTCGTTTGCATTTTACATTCACTTGGAACACTGGCCTTTTAGTTGTGTCAATAAGAATTATGCTTCTCTTTATATAGGGTTGTGATACCCAGATGATTTATGACATGTTACTAAGATTGAAATCCGCTATCTATTTACCTGGTGACTTTGTCTGCAAAAAGGTGAGTAGATACTATTTTCTTTTTTCATAAGATATGCAGGTATATTTTTTAATACAATAAAAAAAATTTAAGTATTACACAGAAATAACAAAACCCAAAAATTCAGATTCCTATAGAAGTCAATCTGAAAACAAAGGAATTACTACTAAATATTACCTATACTATACATGTATGTGACTATAAGACTCTTAATATTACTGACTGTGTCTTGTATGATATTTAGGTGGGATTTTTTTTGAGGCACATGTCTTCATTTTAATGATGTAGCTCTTCAGCATTTCCCTCATTAGCAATAAACTATCCTCTCTCTTTCCATTACAGTGTTTTGTTAATGAGTGACAAACAGAAAAGAAGTCACAAATTTCATACTAAAAACAAAATGATCAGAATCTTGCTTTCTCCACTAGAAACTACACTTAAAAGAGGAAGAAAGAGGAAATAGGGGGTAAAGGGACAAAAAATAACAAAGATATGCCACGTGCATGTGCCAATTCCACAAAATAAACATCGCCACTATGCATGCAAACATATACCAATAACAGAAATTTTTAAAACAACACACAGTTCAAGATTCCACATGCAAAAATTTGAATTGCAGACCAAGACCTGGCATTCCAACCCAGAGTCTCAGCCCCAGCTGGGATGGCTGTCACTTGGGCTCAGGTAATACTGACAGCCACAGGTGTTCTGTGAGCCTCAGCAGGAAGGTTTGGTGAACAACGCTGGGACGGCAAGCCTACACGCCTAGCTCCTGAATGAGGACCTGCCCACTGTCCCTTGACCTCATCCTGTGTCAGGCAAGCAGACTGCACCCTTTACCTCACAGCTGTCTGGAAGTTTCTATTCTCAGGAACCCGAAGCCCAGCCTGTCCTTGACTATGTCTCTGTGGAATACAACAGTGGGGAGAGGCTGGAGCTCCAGAAGGCTCAGAGTGGAAGATGGATTCTGAGGTTCAGGTCTCTCCTCTGTTCCTGAACTTCAGATGACTGTGCCCACTCTACTGGTGCACAGGCCAGAGCTGCCTCATTGGTCTCTGTCCAGGGTGGTGTGGGACAGATCTAAAGACTGTTCACTCTTCTGGGTCTCCTGTCAAAGGCCAAGTCCTCTGACCCTGTGTTCCTAGGACAAGGGGAGTTCATGGTCCCAAAGTGCTGGGAAGGGGGACAAGATTGGGGAGGATGATGGCAGGGTTGGCTGGGATAGCTCCCACTCAAGAGTACCAGGCTTGTCACAGGAGACTGTTGAGGGACAGTTCTCACTCAGCCAGGTGCCCAGGTTCTAGGAACTGTCCCCAAGAAGTAGAGCACTGGCACAAGGAGATGCAGATGGCCTCAAACTCAGGGTCCACATGAGAGCTGTATGGAGTGTGGTAGCCGATGGTGATGTTGCTGCAGCCACCCAGAGAGGCCACAGTGGATCTCTATCATGGCAGTCATCTTCCCCTCTTCCATTAGCATAGAGATCCTGCTGAGGGCATCTTTTCCACTGGCACCATATTCAGTCCTCACAGTGTTAGTGGGTTCAGTCTACAGTTGGCTGGCTTCAAGGCAGAAAAGGCACTGTGGACGGGCATGGTAGAGGAAATCTGCTAAACCCATGGTATTCAGGAATCAGAGACAGAAGGGAGGAGCCAGAGACACCATTTCTTACGTACTATTTTCAAATGTGCAACTAAAAAAAAATTGAATTCAGTTAGTTATAGGTCAAGAACATAGCTGAAATAAATTTTTCCACATTGAATTCCATAGTATAGAAATAATTTTGTATATAATTCCATAAAATAATAATGCACTCTTGAAGTTCAAAATGGAACAAGACAATACAGATTTCATTACATATATTACAAAAGTGTGGGTAGTCTGAAAATCTGTTTTGTATAAATATAAATTACCAATTACCACACCCTATTAATTCTAACTATTTAAAGGAGAGGAATAAGTTATAGAATGATAAATTGTTCTACCTATTTTGTGTCTTTGACATACCAACAATTATCTCCAATTGCTCACCCAGTTAGAGGATAATGTCAATTGTTTTCAAAATTTACTACACATTTATTGTTGTAAAAATAATACATATTCATTTTTTAAGATAAAATAAACATACAAAACAAAAAGACCAAAATTTTACCACCTAAAAATATGCACCATTTATATATTTTGATTAAACTTTTCATACAAATTGAAGAATAGATGAGTTTCTATTATGAAATGAGCCTCATACTGTACATATGTTTTGAAACTTGTTTTTTCATGTAACAATATATCATATGAACATTTTACATAGCGTTAAGTCATCTATAACATGATTCTTTGAAGCTACAAAATATTCTGGTCTATAGAGCTATAATCAATTTCCAAATGATTATTATAAGCAATTCTAAAGTGAATATTCTCCCTGGATAAATATTTTTGCACATGTCTGCTCACTAACTTTAGAGGGGACATAAGAAACTATAACCCTAGGTTTTATACTTCAAGAGAGTACCTACATGGTGAAGTGAATAATCAAATGAAAAATAAAAGACAGCTCAAAAAATAGGAGAGGATCGAAGACCTAGGGAGTTCACAGGCAAGGGAGGATGAGAAACACTATATCTCATTGCAAAATAATGTGTTAAATGCTACAGTAGCAGGAAGTACCAGTTGTTGTAGGACATAAAGTAAGGATATTGATCGCTCCTAGCTCCTGGCAAGATTTCCAAAAAATGCTCATGCTAAGTACTGGAAAATGCATTGGACTGAACCAAGGAAATAAGTATTCTGAGTAAAGAATCAGCATGAGATAAAGCAGAGAGGAAGAAATGGTGTCTGCAAAGAAAATGCAGAGGACTACAATGAGATAAATTTTATAACAACTTTAGAATTATTTACTAATAAAACTCAAATATTTTTAGTGCTATAGGGCAGGCAATGCTCTAAAGATGGTGTTGTCCTCTAGCATTTTGCTGTCCATTGCAGTGGCATTTAGTTCACTTGGTGCATCAGTGTCACCTGGGTGTAGCAGTCTGAGTTCCACATCTTGGTATTAAACTAGTCTGGATGGAGTCTACATACTGGCATTTATTAAGTTTCCTTATAATTCCAAATGCAACCAAATTTGAAGAGAAAAGCGATAAATAAATAGAATTAAATAAATGCATGACTCCCAAATGTGTGGCATTGCATGAGGAGAAAATAAAAGTTGCCAGGAAAGCACATAGTGACAAAGGCACTTAATGTAGTTTAAGTTAGAGGTCAGGAGAGAGGGAAATTGTCAGTTTGTCAGGCATGACCTTTGTAAAATCTAAAGAAAAACATTTCTTTGTAAAAAGAAAAAAAGAGTAGGCAAGACAGTATTTTTGAAGGAGTTGGAGCCCTGAGCTAATAGGCAAAGCAGAGCTTGGAAAATCCAAAGAATGAAAGTAAGTGAATGGCACAACTGGTGAGGAAAGACAAAGTCAAGTGGTCTGCGATGTCCTTCAAGGTTGGAGACTCCAGGTCACAGGTGGAACATTTTTATCAGAGATGATGAAACTGGAAGCAAATCTTGAAAGCTGGAATATAAGGGCAGTTGAGTTCAACAGGAGGTCAAGAAAAGGTAAGAGAAAGAAGGTCAAGGCTGTAACTTTGAAGAATACCAACAGTTATGGAAGAGGTCAACAAGGGAGAATCAGAGAGCAACCGAGAAGCTGCTATTAGGTATAATAAAGCGACAAATTGGTGAAATGAATCATTTTTTTTAAATGGGAAATACAAACTGCAGTGCAGTTTAAAGACCCCTTTGGGCAGTGGTACATCAGAACGACATGGCCTACTACACCAAAATGGCTTTAAAAATAGTTTCACGAGCAGCCAGGACTGAAAATTGAGATTATTCCTAGAGATCTAAGCAGAGCAAATTTGTTTAACAAAGTGTGAAATTCAGAGTAGCTATCAACCTTCTAACCTTTTATACACCACATTCATCAAATAATAATAAAAACAGATCAGTGAACACAAGTGAAGGAAGGAAAAGAGGACATGGGGGAAGAGTAGAAATGAAAATATGCAACTCCTCATATTTATTTCAGGAGATTTACATTATAGGAGATAAGGACAGAGGAGAAAAGCTGCTACTGCACTAAACTTTACACAGCTGAATTCGGCTTGGGTTCTGCTTACCAGTTCCATCAGACACTATAAGAAAAGGAAGCAGGAAAACAATGTTCGGTTTGAGGTTACTTAACTAACTGAAGAATGTTACAGTACGGGCCTGAGTTTGCTGAATGGCCTAATTCTGAAAATATTTTCTAAACCTGCTAAATGGATAGTTTGGACTGCTTCAAAATTACCTGGGAATTTTCCCAGAATGGTGTTTCGCAGTATAGAAATCACCCAGAGAGCTTGGTAAAGCATAGATTTCTGGGCCTTCATCCTCAGTGATTCCAGTTCAACATTTCCGAAGTGGAGCCTGAAAATGTGCACCTCTGGAAAAATTCTTGAGAGATACTGATGCCCCAGGAACCTTGCTGTGAGTAGTACTGCTCTTCCCTGATAGAGTTCACTTGAGTGTCATAATGCTCCCACCAGCCTTTGAAGTCACCTCCTGCAGAGGTGCCCTGAAAGTTTGATATTCACTGTCTCCAAGGATTTACCTCAATCTGCAAGAACCTACCACATTTCTACATTTTCTCCAAATTAGTACATATACCAAAAACAAGATCTTGTTTTGAACTTATTTTGCAAATGCTGTCAGCCCTTATTCTCTGATGAATGTCTACCCCACTGGAATGCTAATTAAACTTGCAGAAAAGGCTTAAATTAGCCTAGAGATATGCAAGAAATAGTGGAAGTTGTGGTTCGTTGATTATGCCAGATCTCCTTCGAAAATTATTGAAATGATCATTAAGAAATAATTAAAAGTGCTGAACTATATTTAAGTACCCATTATGTACTTCTACCTCCAGTCAGTTGTAATAACTACCTTTGAAAAATCATTCCAGTTCCTTGAGAATTACTTCATGCAAAAAATCAGGAATATGACCCTGGCCTAATCATTACTTCCTGGAATATCTCTCAGAAAACTAATTTTCAGACACTTTGCTTTTCAAAATCATTTTTAGCTATTTTACTGGTTTTTAGATATCAGTCTTAATGTCAGATTCATCATTAGATATGGTTCATCTGTGTCTATTCTAGTGTTAGATAACATAGATGTCACCTGTCCAAGGGCTGACACCTTCCAGTTGTTGCAACTTTGCTCAAGACACTTAATTTCCTAAGCTCCTATTACCAATTTTTAAATAACAATAATTATACCTCCCTTATTTGACTTTGCTGGGATTTTTAAAGGAATTAAATGAGTTTATACCTATGAAGTACTTTCAGCAATAAAGCAACATGTTCTAATACAACAATATAGAAACTAAACTAAGGAACTATGCAATATCAAATATAATTATTCAAGTACTATTCAAGATATTATTACCATTAGTATTATATAAATAACTATAATAAAATCAATCTAATTTCTACTTTGACCTATACTTAAGTATAAATATATGCTTAATATTTTGCACAGTGTAAAATTTTAAAATTTCTTCCATTGTTATTAGGAGATATAGGTTCCAGGCTTCTTTTTGCTTTTAAACACCAACCCATTGAATGTTAGCTAGTGAGCTAAGCCAAACTGTCTCTTTGTTTTTCTTTCTGTAAAACAGAAGTAATAGTACTTACTTACTCTACCTTCTTCAGGAGTATAACAAGATGATAAAATAAGTATTCTAGTTTCCCAGATGATAACTCAGAGATACAGGCAGATATCATTAAATTCAACCTGACAATTATAAAGCACTTCATGGACAGGAACAGAGACATAACCCTAGAAATCAAAAGACTTCTAAACTTCCTAGAGTTAGTTAAGTTGTATTTTCCTTTTTCATAAATGAATGCCTACTGCTTATTAAGCCTTGTGCTCAGAACTGGAAAAAAGTAGATATGTTTCATCCATCTCAGAGTGTCTATTATAATCAACATTGCTTAACCTCAAGTTTATTTGATTTAATCCTCCAAAAATATGACTGAGAATATTTGAGTAACTAAAATCATCCTGTCCACTCCTATATCAAGTAAACAAATTCTTTATATTCATGCTATTTCAAAATATTTGTCTTAGTCCATTTTCTATAGGTATAACTGAATACCCCAGACTGGGTAATCTATTAGCTCAAAGTTCTATACTGTGAAAATTCAGGAACATGTTACCAGCATCATGGTGAGGGCATTCTGCTGGGTCATGACATGGCAAAGGGTATCACATGACAAGCAGAGACAGCAAGCTTGCCAGGCCTTTGTAACAGAATCACTGTGGTGATAATCCATGAAACTATGACCTAATCAATTTCCAGGGCCCCACCTCTAAACACCATCATTAGGTGAATTTGGAAATTAAGCCCAACACATAAAACCTGGAGGTCATATTCAGACCACAGCAATTGACCAGAGTGAGCAAGACTCTAGTTATTATTATGTGTGGGGACTGTTACCCAGATGATTTGCCTAATATTATGTAAAGTTGCCTATTTACAATTTAACAACCTTTCTGCACCTGAGTATCACTGAGGTCTCTTGCAAAAACTATTTATTCTTTTTAAAAGTTGCAGTGAGAAGATGTATCCAGGAGCCCCACAAACACCTGTCAGTTTGGTAATTTGCTACAAGGATTCATATGACTTTACATAATATAGCATATAGTTATATAGCATAGGGTTTATTAAAGCAAAAGTAATAGGAACAAAATAAATGTGCATGATCAGATTAGAGAAATCAAGCACAAGCATCCTTAATCCTACTACAATGAAGATTGCATAGATGCATTTTTCTCTCCAGTGGGTCACACAAACATGAGCAAAAGACCTCTACTTTTAGAAGCGTATCTGACTCTTGGGTCCAAGGTTCTTAATGGGGCAGTCTCATAGTTACATGACTAATCATAGCATAGACTTCAAGCTAGGTACAAAGTACATATCAGAAATCATTGTGCATACATTAAACAATACTGACAGCCTGGTGTATCCTGCCATACCACCTCAGGCCTATAGAATAACAGCCTTCACTTCCAGTTGAATTCTCAGGAATTTATCAAGAATCCTTGTCCTAGCACCCTAGAATCCCCAAGGATAATCAAGAACTGAGTAAAACAATCTGCTACATTAACATTCCCTCTCAATGTAGAATAAGAAAAATAGCTTAAAATTCTCATACAGTCCCATTCCCAAAATCAAACTTCAGTGCCTTAAGAGGAATATAACTGACCTTCACATGACCAGAGCCCATGTTATTTGGACAGAACAAGCACATTCTTGAAAGCATAGCAGTAGTCACCAAAGCCAGGTTCAACCACACAATCAATTACTTCCTCTGTCCCTAATCACTCCTGGAGGCATGTGCCAAATGAAGTATCGCCACATGCCCAGTGATGGTTTATCCTTTCACATGCATGTCCAACCCATGTCTGTAACCACATCAGGTCCTAAATACTTTTACAATAATGGTCCTTGTTTCCTTCATTAGCATCTACTCTTCTAGAAGAGTTTGTATTTTTTAATTTGTGGACAAATTTTCAAGAATAAAGTGCTTACTATTTCCTCATTATATTTGGCATACAGGGAGAAATTGGTAAAGAAATGTATATCATCAAACAAGGAGAAGTCCAAGTTCTTGGAGGCCCTGATGGTGCCCAAGTCCTGGTTACTCTGAGAGCTGGGGCAGTGTTTGGAGAAATCAGGTATTGCAAGGATACCTCATAACTAATGAAGTCTATCACTTGTCATAAATAATCAATCTTAGGTTATAAAATAAGTAAGTTCCTGCTCAGCTTCATCAAAGGTTTAATTATGTTTAATACTGGTAAAATAAGTATGTTCATATTTCTGTTGATCTTTTTCTTTCCCCTCCTTCAAATGACCTGAAGAAAGACATTAAGTCATTCAGCTTTTATTTCCAGGATGCAGGTTAGTGTCCAGCATAAGGTACATATTTAATATGTGTTGAATGGATACATGAATGAATAAATGAATGAATGGAATGGAAGACTCTAAGTCTGAAAGACTTGAATGCCAAGCTAACAAGGAGGTTTTGAGTAGGTTTCAGATGTATGATAACTGCTGTGGGACGAAATTGCCTGAGTCTAAATCTTAGTTCCAAATTTTGTTCCTCTGTTACTTTATCCCTCTAGTGTTTCCCCCTTAATTAGAATAATAACTGTATGTATATTTGAAAGGTGGCATGGTGGTTTTGGTGGAGTGTCAATTTCACTGGCTTTGAATTTCATCCTGGGGGATTTGTGGAGTCTGGATGGGTCATAAAGATATGGCGTTGGGTTTTGTGTCTGGTTTCTTGTCCCTTCCTCTCTGTCAGTTTTCCTGTTCTTCTTGCTGGCTACCATGAATTGAGCACCTTAGCTATACCAGGCACTTGAACATGTTTCTGTCTTGAAGTCAGTTGACCATGCTATAAATAGCCCAACCAAGAGCCAAATTAAACGTCTCCTTTTCTAAGTTGTAGGTGTTGGGTATTGTGTCCCAGCAATTAGAAAGCTAACACAGAAAACTTGTATCAGAGAAGTGGGCTCATCAGGGTTATGACTGTACCTTGCCATGTTGTTTAGAAATCTTTTAACTAAGTTTGTGAAAGAAGTTTGGAAAGGTGTCAAGATACAGGCTACAGAAGCCCTAGAATTCAATAAACACATCTTGACAAGTGATTCTGGTTGGAATTCAGAACCAAAATGTTGATAGTATTGTAGTCAGGTCAAACTGAAGAGGTTTCAGTTGAGAATAAGTACTCCATGGGCAAGTGGACCAGAGGCAGAAAATTTGTCTATATTTTGCTCATGCCCTAAGACTTTGCAGGAGACTTACATTAAGGGGAGTGGACTAATTAATCTGACAGAGGAAATTTTAAGACAGCCCAACATTCATGCTGTTGTATGGTTACTGATGTCTGACTTTAGCCATATTTATAGTAAGAACTGGAGAGTTTGAGAACCAGCTCCATGCACAGGCCACCATCAGACTAGGAACAGCCAATCTGGTATTTTTGGCTCTTTCGCAGACTCAGTGCTCTAGACCATCAATTCTGGCTTCTTCTTCTTCTTTTTTTTTTTAAACTGGGAATCAAACTCAGGACTTGATGCTTGCTAGGCAGGCATTGTGCCACTGAGCTTTATGCCCAGCTCATAATATTTGCTTCTTGAGTTATCTCTGGCAAGTCACTCAATGTCTTTGAATCTATTTCTTAACTGTAAACAAAAATTATTCTTTGACTTTAGGAGCTTGTTGTAAAATGTATATTAAATAATGCATATGAAGTGAAAAAATTATAGTAAGTACATAAATCAATAATATAATCATTTATTATCATTGTCAAGTTTTACAGCCCGTATGTAATTGTATGTGCTATGCCTTTGTACCTAACCGGCAGTTGGTAGTACAGTAGACTTGTTTATTCTGGCATCATCACAGATGTGTGACAATGCATTGTCCCCATGCCTTAGGAGGACTACAATGTCATCAGGTCACAAGAATTTTTTTAACTCCACTCTCATCTATGGGATCAGTATTGAATATGTAGCCCATCACCAATGAAAATATTTGGTGGTATATGACTATCACTATTCCATAATGTCCAAAAAATGGTCAATTATTTCCATTTTTTACTGTTTATTTATATATTGAGACAGAGCCTGGCTATATTGAACTCCTGGGCTCAAGTCTTCCCTCACTTCTGTCCCCAGAGTGGCTGAGACTACAGCTACATGCCACCCTGTATGGCACTATTTCAAGCTTTTACCTGTAGGTTTATAATGGTCGATAGACCTAAAAAAGTCTTTCTGGTTGTTGTTGTTCTTATTTGATGAATACAAAATAAAAGTATTTAAATTCCAAAAGCAAAAAATAAAAATAAAGCCATTCTGAGGCATCTCAGAGATTAGCAAGACCCCACCCATCAGTGGCTCAAGAATGCAAAAACTGAGAAGAGAATCTGTGATCCTCTTGCTCAAAATGGAACTCTTAAGGAACTGGATCCTTAACATTTATTTCACTGTGTTCAGTCTTCCAGACATTCAGAGGTTACTGCAGCCATGGCTCAAGGGGACCTGACTATTGCTCCCACTCACAGAAGACCTTGGCATCATCTGCATGATACTTATTTTCTAAGCACATGGGATGTAATGGTTGTGGGGTTGGGGAAATTTCCTCCCAGATTTCAAAGAAACATCTGAGAGATAAGACAAAAAGCCCCTAAGAAACCAAAACATGAAGCTGTGGAAATGAAGCCAAAGATATAGGTAAACCCAAGAAGTTGGAGATGCCAGGAACATGGAATGTCTACAGAGGAAAGCTACAATCTGAGGGTAGAATTAGCCCAAGACAGAGGCTTTGTAAGTGGCAACCAGCAATACCAGAGAGTTGGGTCCACACACGCCCTCTGAAATTCACATTTTATTATCGTGTGCCCTGAATGCCACATATGGAGCTATAGGACTCAATATTTGTCCCTCTGGGTTTCAGTCTTGCTTTGGTCCAATTCTTTTCTATACTATCCCTCACTTTTGGAATGGGAATGTTTACCCTGTGGCATGGTACCTTGGGATTATATAACTTGTTTTTGATTCTTAAGTTCACAGCTAAGAGTTTGCCTTGAGTCTCAGAAAAGACTTTGAGTTTGATTTTTGAGAAATGCAAGAACTTTTGAGACGTTAGGCTGTGGTGGATTAATTAATGGTCAACTTGTAACACCCAATTGAAATGAATTAGCATGGTTCTGGGTGTAGAAGGCCCACCGGAGAATTGTTGCCAACAGCATAAAAAGGAGAGCTGGAGGTAAAAATTGTGTGCTGCTGATTCTCCTGGAGAAGCCTATCACACTTGACCTCCCTGGTATGAAGTCAGCTGTTACTTTTGAAGGCGCTCAGGCCCTTGCCACCACTGAGGATAGCTGCAGTTGTCTTTGAGGGAGCTCTTGTCCTTACTTCGACTGTCACTCCCTAGCTCCAGTGAAGATCCCTCAGCCTGCTAGCACAGATCATTCATCCAGCTGGTACAGACTTTCTAGCTTTCACCACTGACCTTCAGGGCTTCCTAGGGCAGATCCTTGATACAAACTTACATGAGACATTGTTATGGGTGCTAGGTTTCCAGTTGGACTGCTGGAGGTGAAAGACATTACCATGAGCTCTAGGTCTTCAGCTGGAGTCATGCAAGACATTGCTGTGGGATCCAGGCCTTCATCTGGATTTTTTGAATCTCTAGTGTGTAGGCAGAATTGCAGCACTCTTTTGCACTTAACTCTTTGGGTGACTATTGTAAAATAACCCTATACATTGTATATCCTGTATTAAATCTTTTCCCTTGTAAGCCCTTATTACAACAGGTAGCAAGTAGACAAGAGGTGGACATGGTAGTTAGAAACAGTAACAACTTGACTGGCTATATGATCCACCCAGAATTTTATGCTAGAACAAGTAAGTCCTCAAGAGCAAGAATGTAGAGAGTAAATTTGAGCACTTTGCAAGTGAAATCCTTACATGTCCAGTTCTATGTTTATACTTATTCATTATTCATCAAAAAATATACCTTTGGGTGAATAGTGTGTGCTATATTGTAAAATACTGCTCTGAGAATACATACAAAAATAGTAGACAAAATATTATGTCTCACAAATCTTATAGTTTAGTGGATTTATCTGGAAATAGTTGAACAATTAACTAGACAAGAAAAATTTCTGTCATGATAACTACCATGAATGCAAAAACTTATTAGAAAATGACAGAGGATGGTAGCTCAGATATGATAGTCAGTGACGACCTCTCAAAATAGATGATATTTGACCTGAGATGTGAAAGAGGAGAGGAGCTATTCAGAACTAGAGAAGAGGGGCTGGGGGTTTAGCTCAGTGGCATAAGCGCCTGCCTTGCAAGCACACTGTCGTGAGTTCGATCCCCAGTACCAATAAAAAAAAATTTAAAAAACTCAAAAATGGAGAAGTGTCTCTCAAATGGTAAAACAGCAATGGCCTAGATGTAAAACTAGTTTGTCCCAGCAAGGTGCAGAAAAGTCTTCAGGCCAGAACACATTGAATAAAAACAGCAAAAAGATGAACAAGGGCCAAACTGCAATTGCGCACACAAGGTCATGGTGAGAAATCTTTGTAATGGTAAATACAAATGGGTGCACTGAAGAGTTTTAAGCCAAAGAATTACACGATCTAAACTATGATTTTAAAAGAGCATTCCAATGACTGTACAGAAAAAAAAAGAGGAAAAGAAGCAAAACTGAAACAAAGCAAGGCACAGTGATCCAAGCAAAGGATAATTGGGAAAGTGATGTTCCACACTGCCAAGTACCTTGCCTGGGATAGGAGAGCTATCACAAGTGATAGGGACAACATTCAAACTTGAGTCTTCATGAGTCAGGGACTTGTGATTGTTCTACCACACAGTAAAAGAAAGGCATATGCCAAATCCCTGATGTCATAGCTGCTAGAAAGTTATCTTCAAATTCCAGAGACATAGATAATTTCAGATAACTTCATCTTAGCAAAATCCTTGGGATATCAAAGCGAGTTATTTTTCTGATAATTATATGCTTTCCTTTTAAATTATCCCGATTTCATGCCTGGATGAGTACTCCTGTGAGACTTATGCTTTGGGGACAGTGGTGAAATCACTTCTCAGAACGTTAAAGGCATGACTTATTTGCCTATTTCTATTACTTCCTTAGTGGTAGTCCTTGCAAAGATAATTTAATATTTTTGCAACTTAATAATCAGAGCTATCTTCAGGGTCATAAAACATGCAATGGTCTAATCTGAAATATTGCAGAAATTAATTAACTATCCTCTCCAAGGATTGACTAGTCCCTAAAGAATAAAGTCTCATAAATACAAGTATATTAATTGCTGATGTTATCATCACAAGAGGAAATACCCTAGGAATAGAATCCAGGTGCTGCTGAGTTGCAACTGAAAATAATTCTAGATTCCTCAATGCAGTTTCTCAAATAATACTCTTACCCAAAGCCAAATTGAAACCAGCAGATCAGACACGCTCTAAACTTGCTCAATAATTTGGATGATTCCAGCAAAGAGGAGGTTTTTGACTTGATTCTCTTCCTGCCTTTGGCTGAGTAGAAACAAGATACATCTTCCTGGTCCAAATACTCGCAGCTGTCCTACACCCCCAGAGCTCTACTCATTTATTCCAGATGGAGGCATGTCTGCCAAAAGTCCAGACCCTGGAAAGATCTAGTAATGGTGTTTACTACTCAGAAATGTTGCGACCTTTGTGAAAATGAGCTAAATCCAGCAGTATTGCCTAGTTTTTAAAAGAGGCTTCTTTTTCTTAGGAAAAAATAAGAAAGAAAGGAATTGAGGGCTTTCAAGGACATTGTGTATTAATCCCAAAGAGCAAGCCCCGAGTAAAATACAGTTTTAGAGGTTGTCATGGAGAAAACCCAGACCACAGTGTGTGGGGATGGGGGGATTGTGAAGAGAGTTATTTATGAGAGAAAAATCTCCTATGTAATTCAGGCTGGCTTTGTACTCACTATGTAGCTGTCCTCGAAACGTGTGATCCTCCTGCTTCACCCTCCGGAGCACATTTCCAACTATTATCTGAAGAGAACATATACCCCATTCTTAAAGGAAAGACCCAGAGTTTTCTGAGGGACGGCTTAACGATGCTCTGACTCCATCATCCTCACATATGTATTTAGAGTCAAGTCTTGTTCACATGTCCTAGCTCTCTTTGCATCTGTTAAAATCTCACTTTTCTTGAAATGTCTCTTAATTTTTACTTTTTTATTGCTATTATGTTTCCTATAGAATCTCCTACTAATTTTATCTTACTTGGGAAGAGCTTCCCCCTGGAAAATTACTACTCAGCCTTCAAGAACCAATTCAAATGCCACCTCTTTGAGGCCACTGCTACCACCCCAAAATAAATAGTAGCACCATGTTTTATACATTCACAGTATTTAATTCATACCTTTATTACAGTAATTACTGCTGATTTATAGTTAATTTATTCAAATGGGCTTTTCTAACAGATTGAGCTATTAAAGTACAAGAACTAGTACTTACTCATTTTCATATTACTAGCAGCTACTTGAAAACTATACAGTTCATGGTGATATTTTTTATATCCTTTCTTTGTTCCCCAGCTATTTAGCAATTCTTTTTTTTTACTTTTTATGAGACAGGGTCTTGCTATGCAGTTCAGGCTGACCTTGAACTCAGGCCCAGGCTGCTTCGAACTTGCAGGGATCCTCTTGCTTCAGCCTCCTTAGTGCTGCAGTTATAGGTATGCACACCCACCTCAAAAATTATCAATTAAGTAGCTAATTGTGGTCTGATAAAAACAAGGAAAATTATATTCTGGGCCCCTCACAGCTGAAAATGAGGTGCCTTAGAGAAAACTATATAATCCCTTCTTTGCCAGACACAGTGCCAGCCACTAGGGCACAAAAATAAACAAGAAACATTTGCTCAGGGGCCTCACAAACAAGTGAAATAAGTAAATGAAAGACTTCAATCCAGGTGAGTGTATCCAATGAGAGTATTATACACACAGGACTTTACAGAGCAGAAGATTTCACAAAGATCTGTGTCTTTCAGATTTTGCATTTATATGAGATTATGTGGTGTGTTAGAAAGCTTTTCATCTCCACTACAAATACCTAAGATAATCAATTTATGATGAGAAGTTGTTGGTTTGGGCTCATAGTTTCAGTGGTCCCAGCCCAAGATCAACTAGATCCATTCCTTTTGGGCCTGTGCTAATGCAGCACATCATAGCAGGAGCATCTACCAGAGCAAAAGCCATTCACCTCATGGCTAGGGATTAAAAGAGAAAAGGAAAGGCATGGGATTGCACAGTCCAATTCAAGGACATACCTCCAATAACCTGGGAACCCCAGTAGGCCTCTCCTCTTAAAGTTTTCACCACCAGTGGGAATCAAGTCTTTACTATCAGGATTTACCACATGGACTTAAGATCCAAAGAACCTGGGAATTGAAAATAGGCACTTCATTGCTCCCTTAAGTAATATGTGGAAATAAGATATTATGGGTTAGTTCCAGTAACCCCTACTGTAGGGTATATTAAGGATTATTCAAACATGATGCCATATTGGAGTGAAAGGTGGCCCCCTCAACAATATGCCCATATCCTAGCCCACAGAACCTGTGAATACGATTGTCTTTGGAAAAAGAGTCTTTGTAGATGTCATGAGGATAAGGATCTGAAGCCAGGCATATAGTGCATCCTTGCAATCCCAGCACTCATAAGGCTGAAGCAGGAAGATTGTGAGTTCCAGGCCAACCTGGGTTACATACAGTGAGTTCAAGTCCACATCAGGATACCCTGTCTCAAAAACAAAACAAAAATGGATAAGGATCTCAAAGTGAGATAATGTTGAGTTATCTTAATGTGTCTCAAATTGCATGACAAGTGTCCTTATAAAACAAGAAAAGGCTATGCAGAGACTAAGGCAGACACTGAGCTTCTGAAGCCAGAGGCAAGAAATACCAGAGCCACCACAAGCTGGCAGATGTAGAAAAGATTTTTCACCAGAGCCATGACAGGGAGTACAGCTCTGCTGACACTATGATTTCAAATTAATGGAATCCAGAATGTAAATGCTTGCTGGGGATAGGATAAAAGCAGTCATGCTTGACATCTCCCTAAACTTCATCCTACACAGCCAGTCCATCTCCAAGACTTGTTGATATGACCTCCTAAACTGTCTCAGATGATTAGTATCTTACCTTCTCCACTACCACTTCTTTGGCCCAAAACACCTCTACCTCTCACTAGCTGTCTGCAGTGACCTACCAACAAGTGGTCCACTCCAATTACCACATACTTCATGATCCAGCTTCCACTCTGCAGCCCGATTCCAGAAACACAGATCTGGTCATGTCACAGTCTTGTTCCCAAAACTATGCAATGCTTTCATGCTATTTTTAGAAATAAAGTAACAACTTCTTACCCCGACCTGCAAAACAGGCAGAATCTTTCCTAGTTCTCTGCTTTGGCCCAAACATCCTGCTGATCCTTTTCAGCTCTGTGAACGTACCATACTTCCTCCAGCCACAGGGTGTCTGCACCTGCTGTTACCTCTGCCTGGTTACTCTCCCTATCCTCTTGACCTAGAGCTCAGCTTCTTCCAAACTTTGTAGATTCCCTGCTTTGAGACCTCCTAGGTCTTCTTGCTCTATGCTCTTTTCAAACTGTTGCCTCCTTTTGGAGCACTGATCTTTGTAGCTGTAGACATTGGTGCATTTATTTTTCAGTGTATTTTTCCTTTCTAAATGAGACTGCCTGGATTGGATAAACTAACTGTGATCTGTGCACCAGATGTCCCACGGGGAGCTGGAAGGGCTGGAATCTAGTCTGTACTCCATTTCTGGGTCAGAAGTCCTAGTTCTTGAGAAGATACATTTTACTTTTCTGGGGTGGGGGGGGTGATTCTTCCAGCCAAGCTTTGTACCCATGGCCCAGAGAAGCCCCACTTTTCTAATTTGCACAAAAACAGTACAAAGTTTGCAGAGATCCTGGTAGACACGATGTGTGGTTTGTCCTGAACTCCTTCCCCCAGCCCAGAGGACAGTGCTTGGCCACCTAAGTGTCTAATAAATAGTTGTTGAATAAATAAGCAAATGTAATGATCTTTCTATCTTAGTGAACATACGAATACACATTTATTTTGGTCATGAATATGCATATTCAGCCTTGTGTCCTTTTGTCAGATTTTTATTATTAAGAATAGTATTGCTATACTTATTTTTGTAAAATTACTTTGTTCTCTTTTTTTAGGTTTATTCCCAGAAGTAAAATAAGTAGGTCAAAAGGTAGAAACATTTTTATAACTCTTTTAATATATGAATTTATTTCCCACAAAAAAATTGAACCAATTTACAATACAACCACCAATGTGAAAATGAATAGTCATTTTTCCTTTTAATAGGTTCTTTTAATTTGCATTTCTCTAAATAGTGCCTAGAAAATAAGTCCTCAATAAATATTTGCTAAATGAATTGAGACCATTTCTTTTCATAAATATGACCATTTTCCTTCTGCATTTTTTCTTTATTCATCTTTTTTTACATCACCTATAACAAGCTATTGGGTATAATTTAGATTCTTATATAGTCCTATACATTTCAGGCATCTAGTTTAGATTCAGAATGTTTAAGTTCTATCTTAAGGATTTCATTTTGATATTTACTTGATATCACTGTGAAAAGGCCAAATATTTTAAAGGCCAATTTTAACTCTTTGTTCCCTTTCAAATCATTTTTGTCTGTTTTTCCTGAAAAGTCAGTTTTTTAAAAAAAATAAGGGTACCAAGAAGACATCTAGATCTTTGGGTTATTTTAATTCCATATTCTTACTTGTCTGCAGAATAATTCTTACTATCTTTTGTTTTTCCTTTCCTAGGAGGTAGAAATAGTAGGTACACATAAGAGCAGAGGTAACAATACTTGTTTAAACTGAGGGAATAGATTACTTATTATTTCTACTCTTTCCTATTTTAAACTTACAAATGATATGTGTCACAAGTATATATTTACATGTCACTATATCCTCTAGAATATAGTCTCTTGGTTATGCAGTACCTTTTTGCTTTCAACAAAAATGTAGATCTCGCAATAGTCCTGCAATCAAATACACTATCAGTATCACTATTTGAACATGTCTTTAAATATTTTAATGGCTCCTCTTAAGGCACCTTAATCTGAAGCTAAACCATGGCTCTTCACTACATTTGCAGTAACAGAGAGAAAATTCGGAGATTCTAAAATTGAGACCCTAGCCTGATTGGCCTCCTAGCTTATTTCTCATAATGTTCATCAGAAAATCCATACCATGAAAACAATAACCATGGCTTCATTGGCATCACTGGAATTATGGTATAAAAAAAATCCCTTCACTTGGATAGTTCTCAGCTTGAATTTTAATTTCAGTGATAATACTCTTTATCTATTTCACCAAATTAATGCAGTAATTAAACAGGAAAATATGTGGACTCACATTTGAAAAAAAAAATACTTCTAAAACTATAAACTTTATACAGCTGTTTTGATTTTCAAAATGCTAGTATGTTATCACATTTGATATAGGATTTTCTAATAAAAGTAGCATGGGCTCATGAAAGGAGATCAGTAGAACATGAAACAAAGAATACATGTTAGGGGTTAGGGATATAGCTCAGTGAAACAATGCCTGCTTGGCAAGCATGAGGTCCTGAGTTTGATTCCTAGTACCAAAAAATAAAAAAATTCATATTATTCCTTTTCTCCACACTCCTTCATAATTTTTACCCAGATTCTTCATTTTCTATCCACTTCTCTATTGCCAATTCAAAACTGAAATCTGAGAAAAGAAAAAGGGACATTTTATATCTGTAAAATTCTCCAACTTTGTTAAAAATCCATGAGTACTGATGTTCTTCCAAAAGTTTTACATACACACACATGAAAAAATCTAGGCTAGCACGTTTCCCATTCAGCATGCAGTGTTGTGAATATCGAAATATTTGTAGAGAGCAACATGCCCCAGCAGAGATGACCCCGAGTCTCTGATATTTGCTCACCTACAGAAGTGTCCTTAGAATTTATCAAGTCAAATTGCAAAACTGTCAAGGAACAAAGTGTTGCTCAATAACAATGACAAAGATATAAGAGTATCTCGGGAAACCCATTTACATAGGTGATCTAACCTCTTGTCCCCCAAATATAACTCAGTTGGAAGTTTGCTTAATAAGAACAAATATTTGAAGTTTTGATCTTTTTCTCAGTATTGGATTTTTCACTGCAGTATTGAGAAATAGCTTTATATCTATTCTAGGAAATAATTCTACATGAGGAAAGGCATTTAAGACCATCTTTATTTTAGGAAACACTCTTAGCCCTTACAATTATCAAAGCATTAATGATTCTAGTGTTTATCTGTCTAAAAATGCTGCCTGAAGAGCTTTGTATTTCAATGCCATGATTTATGAGTTGTGAGAAACTTCATTACTTCATCTATCAAAATGGAGTCACAGTAATACAAAACTACCTTACAGGACTGAAAAGTGTTACTGGAGTTAATAAAAAGAATTTAGAGCCAGGCATGGTAGCACACGCTTGTAATCGCAGCACTTGGGAGGCTGAGGCAGGAGGATCACTGTGAATGAGGTCAGCCTGAGCTATGAAGTGTGTTCAAGGCAGCCAGAACTACATAGTAAGACCTTGTCTCAAAAACAATAATAATAAAGAAGTCAGAAAACTATTTGTCTCATACTCCTCAATAATGTTAGATACTAATGTTATTACTGATACCAATATTTGCTAGTTCAGCTGTCTTTACACGCACTTACTCTACTCCCAGAGTACAAACAGTCTGAGAGCAGATGTTAATCGATACAAACTCAGAACGAGCCCTTTATGGACCACAGTGTGCTATGCTTACACACATAATTTATGTTTAATTTATTTTTCCTTTTCCTTTCAATTTATATCGTGAATTATTGATCTTCTCCAGCATAGTTTTTTGTTTTGTTTTTGTACTGGGGATCGAACTCACGACCTCACATTTGCCAGGCACTTTACCGTCACTGAGCTAAACCCCCGGCCCGTTTTCCAGCACAATTAACCTCTAAAACACAGTCATCTACACAGTATCAAACTCATATAAAAACGTTTGAGGGTTTATCAAAGCCAGGTTTGGGAATCGGACAGTGGATTGGTATTAGTGCACTTGTCTAGCATATGCAAAGCCCTAGGATTGGTCCCCTACACCTCAAAAATAGTAAATAAACCCATCTAAGAAAAATCAACGTTTATAGGATTGTTTCTCCAAATATCCTAACCAGTACAATGGATCATTCTAGAGTAACAGACATATTTCTGGATATCTGGAATGTATTGTACTGACAATCATGCTTCATTCATAGAATTACTCTTACTAAACGGTATTTAAGCATCACACACAGCTTTTTCTGGGGATTCTGTTACAAACAGTCTCAGCAAACTTACCACTGTGTCTACTGAGTAAGTTCTTCATCACTTCACCAAGTGGTCTTGTTCTATTAAGTTCTTCAGGAAATATTTCTACTTGTCTTACACTGAAGAACTGATCTATTTATTTGTAGTAAAAAATGATTTTAAAGCCAAATTTGAAACCCTTTTGCACCAAAGCTCGACTTTTTAAATAAATTCTGTTATATTCCCATTCTTGTTTGACTTTTGCTTCTATACTCAATGCATTTTCTTTCATTCCACTTTCCCATGTGAGTGCTTTCTGAATATAGTGGCTGTGCTAGAAAGGGCTGTGCAAGTTGTGCACTACACATGTCCAGGGTTGTCAAATGACATTATTGTGTATATGCAACACAATTTGTAATGCCATGTGTGGTGCCCTGGAAAAACTCCGAATGAATAAATGACTAAGAATTATCTGAATATTCTAACTTTCTGTAAAAAAAAAAAATGCTAGCATGTATATGTGACATATATATATATATATATATATATATATATATATATATATATCACTTTCTGTTGTTATAACAAAATAATAAAGACACCTACTAAAGTAAGTGTCTTACTTTTTTCATTGCTAAGGCAAAATATCTGACACCCAAAATTTAAAGGAGGAAAGGTTTATTTAGCTCAATTTGTGCAAGTTTCAGTTCCTAATCAGCTGGCTCCAAGGCAGGGTGGCGTGGAAGACAGGCATCACAGAGGAGAAACAGTTCATGGTGGAGAGAAGGTAGCAAAATAACAAGGGACAACCACACCGCATTCTATCTCTTTTATCTTATCCAGGCTACTTAGGGCAGGTAGCTCTCACACCCTTAATCCTAGTGCCCTTGATCCTCACATTGTACCATGAATCAATCCCATCATCACACACTCTGTATCTGGCCACCTCTGAAGAAGCCCCACTCTTTTCAGAGACACATGAAGCTTAGGAGGGACATCTAGACACAAGCCATAACACTAAGTAATTTACAAACATGGAAATTTATTCAGCTCTCAGCTCACAGCTCTGTGACATTCTTCCAAAATTATGACATTGGCATCCTCTTGGCATCTGGTGGTGGTCTTGCTGCATCACAGCAGAGGGCATCATGGTGAGACACAGCAAGCTGGATCTCCTTATAAGGCCACTTATACCCTCACAAGGGGCTCTGCTCTCATTACATGTGACCCCAATTACTTTCAAAGATCCCACCTCCAAATACTATTAACATATGAATTTGAAAATAAGTTTCTCATACATGAAGTTTGGAGAACACTTTCAAACTGTAGTTGTGTGTTTGGGTGGTGTGTGTATATCTAAATTGCTGCCTGTTTCTGACATTTATATGTACAAGTTCTCTCCCATGGTGATTGAATATACTATCTCTCTCTGACATTCACACTACTTTTGTTCATTCGCCTAACTTTGGCACACTAGTAAAAACAAATAGTTCCACACCTCGCAAGTGCAAGTTCATGAGTTCAATCTCTGGTACAAAAAAAAAAAAAATATGGTATTTTGGGCTGGGGATTTAGCTCAGTGGCTTAAACGCCTGCCTAGCAAGCATAAGGTCATGAGTTCAATCCCTGGTACCCCCCCAAAAAAAAGTAGTTCCAAAAACTGCTTACTCAGAATGTATCTGATTGTGTCTTCTTCATAATTGACTGTTAGGCATATCTCAGACATCTAATATTTTATAATCAGGTACCTGTGGTAATAAAGATGGCTTTGTTTCCTACAGGAGAGATTAGTAACTTGTTCATAAACATAGTTATGAAACAGTGAAGTTACTTGGTTCCAAAGCCTGTGTTCTTCTCTCCTACTTCACTTTATCACGTAGATATAAAGTAGGGACTTAACACTTACATGATCGAAGGGAAAAATCAATAAAGTCCTCCAGTTATTTTCCAAAGTCATTTCTAACAGAAGTTAAGTCTAAGATTAGAACCAATTTCTTTGTTTTCTGGGCCATTCCTCTGTTCACATTTGTTTGTTTGTTTGTTTGTCTTTAACCTAAAGACATTTAACATTAACTTGAACTATTAGTCCTCCAGCATGAGCTCTTGGAGAAATTCTATGTGGGGTTGGGAATATTTAGGAAGTTCCTTACTAAGAGATTTAATGAGTAAAACTTTCCATTGGTTGAATGCTAAAGAAGCACTTTGTGGACAAGAAGGAGGAAAAACAGATGCTATTTTAAACACTGCTGAAAGAGTTTGGGCAAAATCCATCTGGCAGACAGATTATTTCTTCCGTTCAAAACTCATCAGGCACTCCAAACGTGTAACCTGTAGGCAAGTTTAATTAAAGCTTGAGAAATCTCAAAATAACCTGACATTTAAATATGTTATTTCTGCTCTCTTCTTTTAGTCTCTCATGCTCACAGAGGCACTCTCAGATTCAAATTAAGCTCGCCAATGCCATTCAGTACTGCCTAACTACTGGATTACCCTATGTTCAAGGCTACAGGAATGTGAATGAAATTTACTTACCTTGTCATTTTTTTTTTAATAGTAATACCCACTTCATAGACAGGAAAGTAAATAGGAATTTGGGTAGGTAAGTGTGTGAAAGCATAATGGTTATGAGAGACAGAGATAGATAGATAGATAGATAGATAGATAGATAGATAGATAGATAGATAGATAGATACCTAAGATGATACATAGGTAGATGGAATAAAATTAATTTCTCTTGCTTCTCTGATAAAGACAGAGATTGTCTCAGAAAGAACCTTAAGGAAGGACTAAAATTAAAATAAGTGTTTTCTGGGGAATGGAGTGAAAGAACTGAATGGCAAAATTATTGAGCAAAATAAGAAAACATTATACAGTCACACTATGGATTATAAATATAATCTTTGTGTTCTGGAGGACTAATTCCCTTCTTATGTGGTGTGGAGAATTCTGGACTGCCCTCCCTAGTGCCCATCTTTAATATTAGGTAGAAGAAAGTGACTAAATTTGATGCCATAAGGTGACCTTACAGTAGGATTTTTTTTTTCTTTTCTTTACTATTTGCTTAGGCTTTAATCAGACATTTTTGTGATTCCTTTTTTCCTCTCCCCTCTTAGCATAATAATTAGTTATTTTTGAAACACTTAATTGCTACCCTAAAGGTTTCATTGTACATTTACAGTATTTTTTTTTTCTTTTTGATATAGGGTCTCACTACATAGTTCAGGCTAGCTTTGAACTTATTATGTAGCCCAAACTGACCTTAACCTCATGGCAATCCTCCTGTCTCATCCTCCCTAGTGCTGGAATTATAACCATACATCACCATGTCCCATTTATGCTATTTTCATGTTAAGACAGAGTTTTGCTAAATTGCCCAAGTTAGGGGCAGGTGATTTAGCTCAGCAGCATAAGCACCTGCTTGGCAAATATGAGGTCGTGAGTTCAATCCCTAGTACCAAAAAAAAAAGAAAAGAAAAAAGAAATAAATTGCCCAAGTTGGCCTGAAGCTTTTGATCCTCCTGTCTCAGCCTTCTGAGTAGCCAAAGTTACAGGCATGCAACACCACGCCCAGCTGGCAAGTGTTTAATGTTTGCCGTCGCCATAGATGCCAGAAGCTTCCAGTTCCTCCTGTGTTTCTGTTTCTGCTCCACTTTTGACTTAACTTCCTTTTGCCATCCTCTTCAGAGAGCATTTGCCCCCCACTGCTGTGTCAGCTCTAATTTGCTCTTACACAGTAAACCTGTAGGTGAGGCCAAGGTGGAAGGGAGGGGAAGAAATCTAAAATGTTATAACTATGTCTCAGCCTCCTGCGGGATGGGTCCCTGTGTTATGAACTTACAAGGGTTTCTTAGCTTCCCATCCCCCCTATATTGGGAAGGCTTGAGGAGCTGCACTGGGGAGAGGGCTCTTCCTTCAGGTAGCATAAGATTCTGGTAAAGCACTCTCTCCTGAATATGGACCTACGCTCGGGAGAACAAATGCACTCTGGGAGGAAATGGTCATAATATTTGCTGTTTATTTTTTAAAATACCTCAGTAAAGGAGGAATGAAACTGGTGGCCAAGACTCCCTTTTCTCTCTCGTAGCCTTCTGGCGACAGGAGGAGGAAACCGTCGAACTGCCAATGTAGTAGCCCATGGGTTTGCCAATCTTCTAACTCTGGACAAAAAGACCCTTCAGGAAATTCTAGTGAATTATCCAGATTCTGAAAAGCTCCTCATGAAGAAAGCCAGGTACAATTGTTAAAACCCAACAGAAGTGGACAGAGTTGGTTTTACTCTATGAAATCTAAGATGAAGATAGATTTATTATGACTAAAGTTGACTTTCTCCTTGAGATATGCTAAGTGTTCATGTGGTTACCTACTGAAAGTTCACAGCTAAAAGAAATTACCTTTCTTTTCTGGTAGATGTTGCCAAAATTCTCACAAAGGTAACTGAAATGGCTTTTGTCCCTTGTCTACAGAGAACTTTTAAAACAGAAGGATCAGCGCAAAGAGGCAACACCACCAAGAAAAGGAATAGCCTTCCTCTTCTCATCAAAACAAGAGACGCCTAAAATGTTTAAAGCTCTTCTGGGAGGCAGAGGAAAAGTAGATCTTGGGAGACTGCTCAGATTGAAGAGAGAACAGACAGCGCAGGTAATGAGGCAGAGTGTTTTTTTATACTCTTTTTTTTTTTTTCCTGCCTCTGGGATGGAACTCACAACCTCATGTTGACAGAGTGGAGCCTTAGCCAACTGAGCTAAACCCGGGAGCACAAGGCAGAGTGAATGAGTGCAGGACTGTAATGGAGAGTGTCCTGGATAAGTATACCCAGACCAAAACCTACTCTAATTCCATCAGAATCTAATGCTAAACTATAAATTATTTAAACTATATTCCTCTATCTCATCACATTTAATAGTCATAGTTCATTAAAAATGGCTTTGTATGTATGTATTCGTAAATACAATTGAGCCTCAGTATTCATGAGCTCTGTATTTGTCAATCTACCCACTCTTCATAATTTATTTGTAACCCCAATCAGTACATGATTTTGCAGTCATTCTCAGACAAACACATTTGTAGCCTTGAAAAAAGTAAGTTCCCTGAAAAAAGTAACACACTACTTTCTTGTTTCACTCTTACACGGCACAAAAGTGATCCCTTTGCTGTGTTATTTGTTGTAATATTTTGCAAGCACAGTGCTGAAATACTATCCTGAGTTCCTGACTGCAATAATGCTGTGATGTACCTTAGAAAGTATGTGTGTTAGATAAGTTTTATTTAGTTATTAGTTTTAATGTTGTTGTGATCACTTCTCAGTCTCTTGGAGAAGATCAAGTGTAGTATGTTATTGTCCATGAGTTGAATGTAATGAATCAACAATTCCTCAAATTAATTCTCAAATTAAATACACATAAAACATATATTGATTGTTGACAAAAATGGCATGACCCAAGGCTCTTAGGAATCTAATCTAGTATTTTACTCTAGCAGCAATGGTTCAGTATTTGTTAATTCCATGTTTGTGGCAACTCTATAGAACAAAATTACCCCAAGTATACAATAGCATATTTACATATAAACACACACATAAATATATAAGCCATTTTACCAACATGGTGGTAAATATAACCACAAATAGTATCTGTGTATTTAATGAAAGTTTAAAGCCAGGTTATACATGCATACCATGTGTATAACAGTACAATGCATAACAGCTAAATGTTGGAAGCAGCCTATGTGCCCATCAATAAATAATCAGTTAAAGCAAATGTATATATACATAATAAAACACTACTCAGATATAAAGAATGATAATCTCGGTAATTTGTAGAAAATTGGGTGCATCTTGAGATTATACTATTAAGTGAAATAAATCAGACACACAGCATAAATATCACATAATTTCTTTTAGAGGAGAAACTCAAAGTATAAGTAGTTTAAAATGCAAAATAAAATATAGATAATACAAAATGGATAGGGATCTTGACATACAGGGAAGAGGATAGAAGGGGAGGGCAAAGGGAAGTAAAAAGAATTAAGATGTGTAAGGTATATGGACCAACTGCCAAAATGAAAGTAATCATTCTGTTCAGCAAACATGCACTAATAAACATAAAAGATGGTTAAAGACAGAAATAACCTTACAGCCTTACAGAGTTCATTCAAACTCTTTATATCATAGATGAAGAAATCGAGATCCAGGTTTATAAACTTGGAAAAGATCAGATTTGCAATGCAAAAAAAATTACTACTCAATGTTCAGATTTACATACTACACTGAACTGCCTTCTAATTCATAGAAACGTGAAGAAGTATTATTGCTTTTTTCTTTGTTTCTGTATTTGATTTTCATTTTTAAAAATCTATGAGAGCAGATACTAAGAAACAGAGATTTAAGTTTTCTGAAAATAACCATCATGTTCTCTCTAAAATTATGAGAAATAGATAGCTGTAGAGCTTTTACACCATGAATAAAGCAGCCCGGTATGGAGCATACCTGTAATCAAAGAATTCAGATGGCTAAAGGAGGAAGATAGTGAGTTCAAGGCCAGTCTAGGCTATGTAGGGAATTCAAATTTAGCATGCACTATAGGTAGGTCTGACAAAAAATTGTATACACACTTCAGGAGAACAAAAACTTGTGTAAATATTTGATAATAAATGTACTGAGATATCATGAGATTAATACAAGCTACCTTTGGCCCCTACAATAACAAGAGATGTTCAAAGTAGTGGTCATTGGAGCTTCTAGACATTTATTAGTACAGCAAACTGCCGCTTGGGTAACCTTGGTCACTGAGATTGCTGCACATGGTTCTTCAGTTTCTTCTCTAAGGTGCAGTAGTGTAGTGGGCTTTTCATGATATACCACATCCTCCAGGGTCCCCTAAATGAGAGTAAAGCCATCTGTTGAAAAAAATCATACTATTTTTCTTTTCTTGAAGTGTATGTACTTCTTTTATTGGTGAAGTCTATATATAGTGGGGCCCTGTCTAGAAAAACAAAAAAGAAAAAGAAAATAGTATCAAGCCACTCACATTCAACAATGCCTCTTTCTTTTCTCTGCATCTAGCATTGTAGTGAGAATTAAAGATAGACTGTATATCAATGCCTCATTTGTATCAGCACACAAATCATAATTTGCATAAAAGATATATGACAGTAAAGACATATTTATATAAGTAAAGATGTTAATAAGATTCTAACTTTATCTGTGCAGATTTATTCCTTTAGCAAGTCTCTCCCAAAGTTACCCCAAGCACCTTCAATAAAGAACATAGCATATTCTTTTACTATGAAACTTCTATAGATAATACTAAATACAGTAGGTTCAAAAGGGATAGCTCAAATGCATATGTGCTAAATGGAGAAGATTAGATTCAGTTAATATTTTTTAAATTAAAAGATAAACACTTAAAATTTCATCTTAAATTTAAAGCAGAAATGTAAAAAGCAGAAACAAAAGTTCTAAGCATTGCATTTAGTAATTCTATGAGTAGGACAACCAGTAAGAAAGAGAATTCTTTGGTGGGAACAAAAAATGTAATCTAGTCTTAACAATGTAAGATCAAAAACCTAACATCTGAGCTCCATTCTCCAGCACACCAGAAAACTTAGTATAATGACAGTTGAAAGAAGACAGGCATGATTCCCCTAGTCACTTAACTCAGATGACCTTTGGTTTGGTCTTGACCAATACATGCTAACCAAGACTCCCTGTCCTTAATTATTCAATATTAATTTCTTGTAACTGCTTCCTCCAGGAAATAAATGGAAACTCCAAAGGAGAAGGTAAAACAAAAGAAGATGAAGATAAAGGAAAAGGGCCAGCAGAGAAAACTCTGGACAAGTCCAAAGATGAAGCGAATTCTATAACAGTAGAAGAAATGCCACAGACGACTAGAACAGCAGTTTTACTGAGAGAAACTACCCATCAGTCACTCATCATCAGCATGGCTCCTTCTGCTGAGACCAATGAGGAGGTGCTGACTGTTGAAGTCAAAGAAAAGTCTAAGCAATAAATGTTTGATTATCTTTACACATAACCTAGCTAGTTCCCAAAGAGATTGTACCTAGGATTGTAGCTTAAATTAATCAGGGAAAGAACACAACCTTACTGGGACCATTGAAAAACCATAGGTAAATCCCTAGCTTGGTTTCTAAGACTTATCTGAGAGTGTAATTTTATGTGCTTTTAATAAAGAGATTATTAAAAACTATGTCTATCCTCTATTGTCATTTGCTCTATGCAATTCCTGTTTCTTCTAATTGTATGTAGTGTTTTTTCCCCTTTGTGCTTTCCTGATGTTGTTTCTCCTTTCCACTTTAATTAGCTTAGTCTTGGTTCTGATGTGACTTTCTCTTATATTTTTGTTGTATGTAATTTCTGATATGGCACTGTTATCCTTGCTTATATGTTCTAGGTACATGAATCTTATCTTTTTACCTGAAAAAGAGAATGAGATCTCAACAAAACACATCAAAATCCATTAATTTCCATTCAGACAAGGACACAGCTGGGACACAAAAGAAAGAGATCATGAATGAGAACCTGGTTTCCAGAACAGTTCATTGGCAAGTACACAGTGCTTGAAAATCTGTCCCCTTTCCCAAAGAGATAGATAAACTTTAATATTTTCCTTTCCTCCAATTAAAAAGGCAACCATCTTTCTAACTCCTCGGAACTGACAAGATCAGACTATCCCCATCTTCATACCGCCGGAAGCAACATTTCCCCAAATCTTCCTCAAGAGCTTACTTCATTCAAAAGATACCAAATTGAAATGTCTTGTTTTAAGCTTTAGTAAAAAACTGATGAGCCTAGGAAGGCAGACCACATACATGTCACGGTGACGTATTGCCACAATTTGTGGAACCTATGCGTACAGCTATTTACGAATTCTCCAAGATAGTTAAGTGCACTTTAGGAAGTTGTCTTCATGAATCAGCTAGCATTAGCATAATTACCAAAGCTGCATGCTGTGAAGAGGCTAAAAAAGCCAGGCTAGTGTCGGAAGTAATAATACATATAGAATTCCATTCTAATAAATGCCATTAGTGCATAACATCAAGTTCTGTATCATAAGGCTATTTTGAAGTCCCAGAAGATGTGCATTGTAGCAGCACTTTGCTGAGAGGATTCTAACAAACTATATTAGCCAAAAAGCCTACAACACAGATGCAGTCAGCAAGACATAAACAAATCAGTCATTATATGAAATGTGTCATTTGGTAGAATTGCTATTTCTAATACAATATTTGAGTATCGCAAAATATGACCAGTTGTACAAAAATTGGTTGATGTTTTTCAGAAATTAAGGGAATATGGACAAATTCCTCACTAGCACTTACTTAGTAAATGGAAGTGTGTATGTATAAAGAATGATTCAAAGCCCAGGAAGAGTCTGATAATGAGGGAAAAAGAATCTTGAACTTGTGAATACCCTAAACCTTGTAACTTTTTCAAATATAAATTAAAGTATAACACCATTGAAATTTATGTCCTTCCTCTGTTGCTTATTTCTCCTCCCAAGCTATCCTCTTTCAGACAATATCATCTTATTTCCAATCCATAAGACTAAAGGCTAAGAATCATTTTTATATGGTATCACCAAATTCTTTTTCTAATCTTTCTAATTATCCTTTTCAACTTCAATGCTAACAATCAGGACATATTTTCTTTTCAGTCCAAATAATTCAGTGTTCACCTATAATCTCTTCTAATAAGTGGTCTAAATTCTCAATCTTTTTTCCATAGGAAAATCAGGACTTTCTGAAACATCCCTTTTGACCATGTTACCTACATGTCCAGGGATTGTGCTATTAGGATTCTTCAGAGATAAAAACAAACCAAAAAAAAAAAAAAACAAGAGGGCTTTAGATTCAGACTGGAGCTACAACTGGCTTTCCTGGATCTCCAGCCTATACAGGAAAGACTGGGGGACTCTTTGGTGCTCATAATTGCATAAGCCAATTTATTACAGTATATATTTGTACTTATGAGATTTATATATTTTAATAGAGATTTGTGATAAATTTTATGTTACAGGTAATACAGATATAGAGATTTATTATTGGGACTTGGCTTATACAAATTATGAAGGCTGAAAAGCCCCATGATCTTTAGTCTGCAACACAAGAGACACAAGAGAGCTGGTGGTATATAGTTCCAGTCTAAGTTCAAAGACCTGTGGGCCAAAAGAGCATAAATTTGAGTCAAAGTTAGAAGACTAACATCCCAGCTCAAACTGGCAGGCAGAAAGAGTGAATTCTTCCTCCATCCATCTTTGTGTTCTACTCAGGCCCTTGACAAATTAGATGATGCCCACCCACATTGGGAAAGCATTTGTTTCATTCAGTGTACCAATTCAAACACTGACCTCATCCAGAAACACCTTTGCAACATATTCAGATATGATATGTTACCTCCTATCTTAGCACCCACTGGACTTGTCAAGTTGATACACAAAATTAACCATCATACTATTACAACTCTTACCAACTAAAGCTTACACAAATTTAATTACCTCAATACCCCCTCCACTCAAACTTGTTTCCTTGCCTTTTCTGTAACTACCACTGCCCTTCTTCTTCCGACTTTGCCCATACGCTACACTATGGTCTCTACTCTATCACTTACCTCTTTCTAAAGCTTTCAAATCAGTCACCTTTTCTTTCTCCCAACTGCCTGTAAAAGCAACCTACTGTTACAGGCAGCTGAGTTTGTTAGAAGTATTATAGGCAGTCAGACAGGGCTGGGCCTTCAAAGGAGCCAGAGCATAAGTTCAGATACCTTGCAGCCTGGGAAGAAGAGACAATCACTTCCTTCTGTGGCCCAGGTCTCAAGACAAAAGGCAAAGCAAATACAACCACATCCTAAGGATCCAAAGTCCAAATAGTTCTCTATTATCCCGAGGAAGTCAGGCATTAGCATCCCACTCCTACAGGAAGAGTCCCTGTTGTTAAGCATGCCCCACTTGCTTACTACATGACTTGCTCCCCCATTTGCTCCTAATTTAATCAATTTTACCTGAGCAATTAATCTTATTGGTTGACATCGGTTCTGTCCTGCCTTATGCCCATGTTGCAAATTCCCATTTGCCCCCACCTTTGACCCATTTAACCTCATGATTTTACTCTATAAAGATCCCTGGAAAAGACAGAGTCCTTGGCAACCCGCTTGGGACCCTTTCTGTCTCTCCCTCAGAGAGACGCTTTCTTTCAATAAATACATTCTGCTTTTAACCTCCATTGTTCCTAAAATTCATTCTTCAATTTTAGAGAACATGAACTTGTACCAGACATAGTAGGTTGGGAGTTTCATTCCCCTATATCACTATGATATTCTATTTCAAGGAATTATCTTTTGCACTTTCAGGAAATAGTAGTACAAGAACTCTATTGTCTAATTTCTGCTTAATTATAAATCATTTATGGTATTTATAAATTATAACAGGGCAAAGACTAACTCTCATGCATTACTTATATAACAGAAAGTCCAATTTTTAAAAGGAGAGAAAACATCAATAGGCAATTCAAATATGAAACAAAACACTGCATAGTTAACATAAAAGATACTTGACTACCTAGACTCAAAGAAATACAAACAGAAACAAAATTAGAATACTACATTATACTCATCAAATTGGAGGACACTGGAAAGTAGAAAATATACCAAATTCTAGCAAATATATAAATTGGAACTTTTATTCTGGCAATGCTTAGAAAAATCCTGGCAGTACCCATGAGGATAAAGCAATACCACTTGCGTATTTATCCCCTAGAAATTCCTCCAGGAGGCTTCAGAGGAAATGAATGAGGACAGACAGCATTGTGTGTAAACAAAGGAACTGGAGGCAACTCTTGGTTATCTACCTCTAGGAAAACAGGTGAAATAAAATGGTGAGAAGACAAGATGGCCGATCAGTGAGCAACAGAATACAAAGCCTCCCAGGAAAAACAATTCATATGCCAGAATAAAACACCCTGGAGAGACCCAGACAGAGGGAGATGGATCCTCTTGACAAAGGAAGAAATTAAAACTTAAAAAAGCTCGTCAAATACTTCGGGACTACAACTGAAACAGCTAAAAACTACAGGGACACAGCATTTTCGCGATGACCCACCAAGTTTACACTAGCTTGAATCCATACTGGCAGGCAGAGCCGCCCAAACTTGTTCCCACTGCCACTCACAGGAAACAAGGCAGCACTGAAGTCAGGGGTTGGTGAGCCCAACAGAGAGCAGATAGCGGAGCCGGTGGAGGAACCTTCATTGATCCATGGTCAGTGCTGGGAGTGAGACCCCCCACCACGGGAGGGGCGTGACCAGGTGGGTGACTTGTTGGAGTCTGGCAGGAGGAGCCTGAACTGGGAGTGACAGTGACTTCGGTTGGTTGCTCCCTCCCCAGAGCAGATTCGTGCAATTTGATTGGACTGGGCTGAGCCCCTGGCTGGCACCCAATGAGACATCTCAAATCAATTCCCTGCGCCTAGCACACACTGACCAGGTGATCACCCCTGAAGTCTGGCTGGCCCGGTGGGGAGGGGCAGGCATACACAGCCTGCTTACACCTTAGTGACAAGAGCAGGTGGAAAAGGGCAGAGTTCCCTTGCCAGCATGCTTCGGAGGAAACGTGGCCAACAGGGAAGGGGCTGGGACCTGCACTGTAACCTGTGTGGAGGAAGCCAGGGCCATGACAGGAGAGAGAGGCAGGAGAAGGCCCCCAGCCCAGAACCCCACTGATCCAGGAGAAGGAAAAACAAGGGAGCCTGAGGGAAGCAAACATGCAACAGCAGGCATGGCCTCAATGGACATTAAGAGATATCTTCGGGACCTTGTAGACAAGCTCAAAACTGAAATATTAAATCAGGTAAAGCAGGATATGAGTAGAGTAATAAAAGAAATGCTCTCAGGAAGCATCTCTCAGGATGATACAGACAAAAGAAGGGAGAAACACAAAAAAAAGGAGAGAAACATTCGATAAAGAATATAAAGAAAATATAGAATACATGAAGCAGATTCAAAGAGACTACTAGGAAATTAAAAACTCCACTGAAAGCTGGCAAAACGCCTTAAAAGAAACTAAGGATAGACTATCAAAACTTGAAGCTAAGTTTGCAATGTGTGATCATGAAAGGAAAGATCTTTTAAAAATAACAAGGAACCAGGCAGTAACAATACAAAGGCTAGAAAATGACAAGAGAATCTACAATTTAAGAATAAGAAATGTGAACAAAGAAGCAGGAATACATACAGGCAAATTACAAAGGCTATTCACGGAAATAATTAAGGAAAACTTCCCAAGCATGGGAAAAGAAAATGACATTCGGTTGTATGAGGCATACAGAACTCCAGCCACCTACAACCAAAACAGAGCTACACCCAGACATATAATAAGCAAGATTCCAGAAATTCAATATAAAAACAGAATATTAAAAGCTGTCAGAGAAAAGAAACAGATTACCTATAAAGGTAAGCCCATCAGAATCATGGCTGACTTCTCGACATAGACCATCATATCAAGAAGAGCTTGGAGTGAAGTATTCCAAGCCCTGAAAGAAAATAACCTCCAGCCCAGATTGATGTACCCTGAAAAACTGTCACTAGAAATTAATAGAGAAACAAGATGCTTCCATGACAAGGAGGAACTGGGGGAGTTTGTGACCACCAATCCAACCCTGCAGAGAATGCTGAAGGACATTCTAGAGAGAGAGAAAAAAAAATACCAGGATTTTAAGAACAGTGGGAGAAAGGCCTCAATGAGTTGGGCAGGCAGTAGAATAAAGGAGAAAACTAAACAAAGGCAGAAAAGTAGCATAGCAAAAATGAGGCAGAGAAGGATAACTAGAACATAGATGGCCTTGATACGCTATACTATTAATAGTACACCAGGATTTAAAACACACATTACTCACACTACTCTTAGTAGCTTAGATATATTATATTCTGTTCCAGTCATTCTACCTGTACTATATTTGAGGGCACAGACAGTAATCCTGAAAATAACAGAATATAATACGGTAATCATCCTTAATTTCCTATTAACTTAATCTAAAGCTCTGTAAAACCTACACAGTTTTACCATGACTGATCGTAATTGAATCTGGTTTGTTGGATTGCTGTTTTGTATTGATAGATTTTATTCAAAGCTGTTATGATTGATAGTATCAAGTCTGAGAGTATAGGCAACTGCATTTAAGATGACAAGATCCACTAGAATATCCACTCTGGTTTGATTATTAGCTGCCTTTGAAGTTTTATACTGTCTACAATGTTTTATTTTACTAATAGTTATTTACTGCTATATTCAATTATACTGTTATATTCAATTATGCCTGATGATATAGACATTCTATTGAAGATAATAATCATTGTAGATCACCTTGTACTGTGGTTTTATACCACTTTTTGGTTTCATGTTTTTATAGGAATTTGTTTTGTTTTGTCTTGCTAAGTTTTGTTTTTCCCTCTAATACAGAAAGGATAGAAATACACATAGAGATTCATGCATGCATAGCTGTTCACACTCACACTGTTTGACTATCTACTTTGTATGCTTTAATTTTGTAACTTGAACAACTATTTCTAAGAGGATAATATATAATTTATTAACTAGTGATTTCTTATCTTTTTTTTGGAATTTTGTATTATCTCTACCCTTTACATGCTTTTGTTTCTCTTTAAATAAAATCTTTAAAAAAAATAAAATAAAATGGTATGTGGAAGTGTGCATGTATTTGTAAGGTGGAGTTCTAGTTAGAAGTTAGAAGCAATGAATTAGATTTACATATAGCAACATAAATGGATATCGTTCAAATACTGGATGGAATTTTTAAAAAGTAAAAAAAGTCAGATTTTCCATAATACTATGTACGCATATTTTTATAAAGTTCATCTGATAAAGATCAGGAAACCAGGCATGGTAGTGCATGCCTATAATCCCTGTTACTTGGCAAAGGAATATAAATTCAAGGCCAACCTGAGCAACTGATAAAAAATAAAAAGGGTTGGGGAGGTAACATAGTGGGTAGGGTGCTTCCCTAGCATGTGTAAGGCCCTGAGTTCAATTCCCAGTACTGGGGGAAAAAAATTAGGAATAGAATTGTAGACCGATAATGGTCAAGTTTACTAACTTGCTGCAACAAGAGAGAACATTCTCCAAAAGACACATCGTGTTCCACCATACACAGGGAAGGACAGGGTGTTACAGGATAGGTCTTGGGGAAGGGTAGAGGTTAAAGTATAAAGGGAATGATGTTTTTACAGGCTCAAATTAAAGCAAGACTATACATAAAGGAGTTAACATCAGACCTGGGCCACGGAGCAACCTCAAGATCCTGTTTCCTTGGTAACTACTATGTTAAAAGAAACTGAATGTTGTGTCCAAAAACCTTTATTTGAAGTTGTACAACCGGCTGCTTTTCTGTGTCAAAATGACTCTCAGATCCTGCAAACAAATGTGGAATGTTTCAATCTTGCTATTTGATAGGATTTCAAATAGCAGTTTCTGACAATCTATGATTTTAGGAAACAAGGTTTCTTGATACTAGGTGTTTTTTTTTAATTGATTAACAAAAGTTTTTACAGTTTCCAAATTTAAAACATACACAAAACACTAGTGTATTTTTTGAAAATATATATAGGCCAGGCACTTACCTAGTATCATAAATGAAACCCTGGGATTGATTCCCACCACCAAAACACACACACACACAAACACACAGACACACACACACACACACACACACACACACACAAAGTTGGGGTGGGGGGAGTACATACACTTCAGGGAAAGAAAAACTTATATAAATATTTTAATATTAAATTTACTGAAACATCATGAGATTAATACAAGCTATGTTTGGCCCCTACAATTACAAGCGGTACTCAAAGTGGTGGCCATGAGCTTCTAGACATTTATTAGTACAGCAAACTGTTGCTTGGGTAACTTTGGTCACTGAGATTGCTGCACATGCTTTTTCAATTTCTTCTCTAAGGGCCATCAGTGTAGTGGGTTTTCAGTGATATACCTCATCGTCTAGCATCCCTTATATGAACTTAACCACTGAATTTGATTTGGTTCTCCAGAACTGACAGAAAATTTCCTTTTGGTGAACTCACAAATCTGTAACATTTTAATATGGCAGTGGTAGCAGACAGATGCACTTAATTTCATGAACTATGGTGGAAAAAAGCTGTTGGTTGGAGGAGGAAAGGGAGGGAGTAGTGTAACAGGGATGAGAAGTACATCACAGGGTTTCAACAGGCAGTGACAAAATAAGCCATGAAGGTATAAAATCGCAGGTGTCTGAGGAGCACCACAGTTTGAATTCCAGCTTCAGATTTATAATTTCATTAGTTAAGCACATCATAAATAGGAAGTTCTCTACAACCTGACTACAGGGCATCACAGGAGTTGAAATCTGAATTCATCACTTCCATAAATGATGACAGATATTAACTGCCTCATTATTTTGCATAAAACCCCAGAACACTATGTCCTCTGTTTCCCACCGGACTCCAAGCCCAGAACCCACTCTAGATAATATTAATTTACAGAAAATCAAGATGTGAAATCCTGACACATAGAAATAATAAACATTTAAGTGGGAAATGGTAATGACTGATTTGATCATTACATTTTATAAACACTTTCAAATTATCACCGCACCCCATAACATGTATAATTATTAAAATTAAAATAATCATTTTTAAATGCTTAAAATTGAAGACAAATGGCAAATACACACAAAAACACACCCAGTTATTTTTAAATATTTAGCTGAGGACTTACAAACTCCCAAAATAGTACACAAAGTTTTTCTCTTCCTCACCCAGATCCGCTCAAAGCATGGTTCCTTCATCTTCCAACATTCTATCCTTAATTTTAAGTCTCAAAGCTACCAACGATGTCTTCCAAACACTTTTGGTGCAGAAGACCCACTCACCTTCATCACCGCTCTTCCCAAGAACAGGCAGTCTAGATTCCTGAGGCAGACTGGCTTCCAAGCATGGTACGATATTTTAATCCTAAATATTGAGTACAGTTATCCAAGTATTGTAATCCCTTTTCTAGCCTTCCTCACAATCCAAAAAGTTGTATTTATATTCCCATTGAGTTGTTATTGTAATACAGCAAGTTAATTCCAATCTATCACCTCCAGTGCAACCACAGCAAGAGTAAAGACATCAAGACAAAAGTTACGGGCAGCCAAGGGTTCCTAAATCCAACTCCTGTAAGCACATGCAGACAGAGGCTCTGATCCAAGGCCTCTCCCAGAATTTAGTATCTTATAAAGAAGCCAGTGACTAGAGGATGAGTGACAGTGAAGATGGCAGGAACTACATGAGTGACTTGATCTGGTTAGTCAGGTAATGAGAAAAGCATCTCTGCAAAATGCAGAGATAAAGATATGCAGAAGGATCAATTTGCATAATTCAATTCAGATAGCAAATGAATTGTTTTTGGTGGCTGTTGCTTCAGTTTATGATGTGTAAACTTTCCTGTCCTGAGGAGCCATACCTTCTTTACCTTGAGGCTTATACCCAGTTGACATTTCTGTAGCTGACTGGCTCTACTATCCCACTGTGCTCACATCTTCTATAGAGAGCACTATGCGAGGAAACAGGAGACTGTCTGCCGGCTTTAGAGATTACATACCAGTACCTGGCTAGGCTTATTTGCAGTGCTCACAGCCAATTGAAGAGAGAAGGAAATACCATAGGCAGTTCTGTACATATCAGTATAAGGAAATAAGTCTCAATATAATCAAAGTTGCAGCAATTGTTCTGCATTTAAGGGGAGTCACTCAAATTGTCTCCCATAGTATGGGTTAGCACTGACATTCTTCCCTACAGAAGCAGGGTCTTCTCATTTTCTTTCTTAAACAGTTTGCTCTCCAGGGAATGCAAACTAAACCTAACATTAGTTTAAGCCAAACATCTTCAGTGCAAAATAGTTACCCTACTACTTATATGTCAGCTACTAATGTCTGAACACATTCTCTAAGGGAGAGTTTGAGTTCTCATTAAAAGTAGGAATGCTGAATTGCAGATAAACAGTAACTCTTTTGCAATTAACTATACATGCTCCACTACAGGGTGACCTATTAATATGAACAAATAAGTAACTATTTTTAAACATGATATTTTTAATAAGCAAAATAACAGGAAGAAAACTTGATACACACATTTTTTTAAAAGGCAAAAATAAGTCCCCCATAATAAGGTTTCAGAAAAGCTCAAACTAATAATAGCTAGCATTCATATAGCAGTTTGGATATTAAAGATCTGTGTTAAATGCTTGGTCCCCAAAATTGGGTTATTAGGTAGAGTCTTCAAGAACTGGGGCTTGTAGCAGGGCATGCAGTACAGTAGTAGAGCACTCAGCTAACATGCGTGAGGCCTTAAATTCAATCTCCATATCAAAAAATAAAGTGGGGTTTAGTAGAAGTCTTTAGGTTTTTGACAATCTCAAAGGGGCCACTCCTTGTTCTTTGTTACACTTCTCAGCCATGAAATGAATGGTTTTGCTCATTTATATAACCACACTACGATGTGTTGCCTTAACACAGCCCCAACAGCAACAGGGACAATTGATCATGGACTGAAACCTCCAAAACTGTTAGCCAAGCTGAATCTTCACTTTATAAATTGATTATCTTAGTATTTTTATAGTGAAAAAAACTGACCAACACAAATGTACTATGTGCCACTACAATCTAAGTATTTTGTCTCTATGAACACATTTGCTCTTCATGATAGCCCCATGAGATGGTCATTATTTTTATCATCTCATCACCATTTTCCAGATGAGGAAAATTTGATAGAGTAATCATTAACTCACCCCATGTCTCTGTGAATGCAAAGATTTCCACATTAAGATGTTGGAAAAGACTCTCCATACTCCACAAAGCTTGCTCATAGTCACAAAGAGTTTTTAAAGACCAGAGAAACAATGCAGAAAAAGAGCCCAGGCAACCACTTGGGGACAAATGATATCCCATGAACCAGACCACCAGAGCTGTAATTCATATGAGTGTAAACATACTCTGTCTTGGGACTGAACTACCAAAATTTATGCTAGATATTTATATTTCAAATTTCTAGTGGGGGGAGGAGGGGATCCTCTATTACTTTAGCCAGATAATAGGCAGGATGACTAAACAGTTAGTAAAAAATTTTCACAGTTAGAAAATCTTCACAGTTAGAAAACCTTCACTGGAAAAACTGTGAAGGGGCAGGTCACTGGGGTATAGCACATCAAACATTACATCATAAATCCCACCACCTTTATCTTGGTCAAGTCAAAATTCAGGCATCCAGGGGTCCCCAAAGATAAAGATTGAGTTTCTTCTTACTATATTTTCCTTCCTCCTCTACTACTGTTCATATCTCTTTCTTTTGGACTCCTTATAGCCCATGCTCATTAATCATTTGACTAACCAACAAGCAGTCTACTGACTCTCTAGTAGATGATACACAAATGCATGAAATTTCTTTTCCCAATCCTACCTGGCTCTGCTCTCAGAAACCAATCACCAAACATACTGTGCAGAATGAGCTGATTAAAAAGGGTACCTCCTGGTAAATTCTGCAGAGGAAGGAGGAGAGAGCGAAGAGTCACTTAGCAAAGTATCTACATTAAATGGTTAAAGATGCAAAAGAACATCACTTTATAGAACTGAATTTTTTCCTATGGGCACAAATATTTATTTCAATAATCAATTTCCTATGATTCAATGAAATCATCTTCAAATGTTACTTATGTAAAACTGAGTACCAAAATTACCTATTACTTTCACCTGTGGGCCTCAAAACACAATACAACCTATACACTATTCTCAAGTGTTAGAAAAAATGACCAGCTCAGGGCTGGGGTATAGCTCAATGGTAGAGCATTTGCCTATCATGTGCTAAAATCTGGGTTCAGTCTCTGGGACCAAGGGGAAAGGGAAGCTCAACCCTGCTTCACATTGTTAAAGTCTATCAATTTGCTTTTGTTAACTACAACTCAGTAACATAAACAGTACTCTCTTACTGACTTATACTTCTCAACGTAGCTAATTTGGGCTGAAATCAGCTAATGTCTGGTCCTATCTGGCTAATTAACGCTCTGTAGTCAGCTGCTAGACTGACTGGCGCTGGCTGGACTGGGACAGCCTCAAATGGGATGGTTTGTCTAATCCATGTGGCTTCCCATTCTCCGAAAGGCTTGCCCAGGCCTGGAAGCTACACAGAGTTCAAAGAGACAAGGAAAGCAGAAATGCACAACGCTCTGGGATTCTAGGCTCAGAACTGGTGTATCATTACTTCTATCACATTCTTCTAGCCAAAATCTGTGAGAAGCACAGATTCAAGGGGTGCAGAAATAAATTTTATTTCTGAATAGGAAGACTACAAATTCACATTGCAAAGGAGGTAGACCCAGAGACGGCAATCTGTCACCCAAACAGAGCTGTCAGTTAAATACTGGGTTCTAATTACTGAACAATTTGGGCTACAGATATGCTCTTTGCCATATTTGGAACAGGCCTATACTAAAAAGTACTCTTTTTTTAATCTGATATTCAAATTTACTTTGATGTTCTATATTTTTGCTTGCTAAATCTGGCAATCTATGTCAAAAAATAAGCAAAACCCTTCTCTACCTAAAACTTGGAATGACTTTTAAAGTATACAGCTTCACCAAATGTTGCATTAGAATGGCCAAAAGCTCTACGTATACCCAAAGGAAGGAGGAATTTCATACTTTCTCTGCAGTTTACAGACCATTCTAGCTTAATACCAATATTAAATAGCCCGAAAATAGTATATAATAGATTGTTTTCAATTATGTAGTAGGTAAAAAATTGCTATGCTGAACACCAATAAGAACCTACACTTTCTGTAATTTAGGACTGTTCAGTATCTGCAATTATTCTTTTACTTTCCTATGAGGAATATATTGAATCTTTAGAGAATATTAATCATTATGCTGCTCTGGAATTTATTATAACTAATCAGACCAAAGACACTTGAAATACATGTTTTAAGTACCTAATCCATAACACTGTAGTAAAATTTGATGTTTTTCCTCTTTGAGTTTTTATTACTGTCTACATTTTTTCTACTATAACTTTTGTGAATAGAACTGATAGTGCAAAGGTCAAATAAATGTGCATCATTAAGCAACACAACTTGACATTTCTAGGTAATAACTCCTTTAGATGAGGACAGGGAGACATACCTGAAAGGCCACAGCCCTCTTATGGTCTCTGTGCACCTTTAGTCATCTTGCCATGACACCGGGTCATTCTGCCACGAATTTATGAGAACTCTCTCTGCTGGGAATCCTAATAGGGAGTTTTGCACACAGTGCACACTAAGCATTATTAACCAGGTGTGAGGTGCAGTTTCTTGCATCTAACTTTAAACCAGACTCTGTTGTTTATACCAGAATTATAGATTTTACAAAACAAGATACACTAAAGTCTACCAGAGTCCAGGGTCCCAAGGTACCACAGTGCATTTCAAACAAGATCACAGACTAACTTCATAAAAGTAGCATCTACCAGGAAAAGAGGAATTTTTCAAATAAGCACACCTTTTAATATAAATAAATATAAGTAGGGAGAAATTCAAATACTTCCCCAAATTATCTATTTCATTATTTCAAAAAACTTTTATATATGCTAATTTGTTTTATTCATACTATTAGTTTATCCTAGATAGTTAAAAATAAAGTTTTATGTTATTATCTGTTTGAGTTTTTTGTAAGACTTTTTGGTTTATGCATTATACTCTTAGTAACTGCACTGAAGATAATGATACATGGTTTATTAACTATTATTATTCTCTATTTTGTTATGAAACTTTTTCATAAAATAACAGATTTCACAGGGCCAAATAATGATCAAGTTTGCCATGATAGACCATATTCACATTCTTTTGTTGTTGTTGTTGTTACCAGGAATCAAACTCAGGACCTTGCACTTGCCAGGCAGCTGCTGTACCACTGAGCTATATCTTCAGCCCCATATTTATATTCTTAATCTGAGACGAAAGTTTCAGATTTAGCTTGTCCTCCAAAAAGAGACTAGTCACAGATTTCACTAAGATATCACACTTGCAAAATTCAGTTTAGGGTTATTACAGTCTCACTCTACTAACAGTTTTCATTAATCCACTCTCCCTGCCTGCTTCACACCACTGAAAATACTGATTTCTGCCTGAAAGCCTCTGTTGCCGTCTCTGCTTATAATGCTGAATGCAGCCTTCAAATCCCAGATAGATGTGAAGACAGCCACACAGACCTTCTCACTGCCTTGAATGCTCTTTGCATTGAATAAAAAATCTCCTGCTCTAAGCTTCAATATTCACTCATATTAATTAACCTCTTTATTTATGGACTAGAACATACTTCATTTGTTCTTTTTTTTAGTATCTGCTTAAGGAATGCCTACTACTAAATGCCAAGGTCTTTTTTAGGTTCTGGGGATAAAGCAATGAACAGACAAAAACCCCTAGTTGATCAGAACTCACATTCTAGTGAGTTAGAGATCAATAAATAAGTAAAATCTAAAAACAAAAATGAGGTATTCAAAGTACTAGGAAACAGGTTTAACTTTAATAAGTAATCACAAAGGCTTCACAGGATGATACTTGAATACAGACATGCAGGAGACGAGAAAGCAGAGCAATTAAGTGACTCAGGGAATTTTTAGAAGAGGCAACAGCTAGTGCAAAGGTGCTGAGCCAGGACTATTACAGCACATTCAGTTAAGGGCATGTGGCCGTAGCAGAATGGCCATGACAAGTTCAGAAAAGGAGCAGGAGGAGCCATGGTATGAGAAACACTAAAGTTGGTAGGATTAGGGGATTGAAGGCACCAAGCAGTGACACTTCATTAAGTGTTGTACTAGAGGGAGATGGAAAACAAAGTGTTGTTGGAAAATGGAATACCGTACTTGAAACTGAGATTATAGAGAAGGGTTTGTTAATAATAAGATCTAGGATATGACCTTTGCAGAGCGAGATGTGATAGAGAACAAGATAGTTGTAAAACACAATTAGAGACTGACCTAATGAATGAAATTCAAAGCTGGTGAGGCTCAGATAGGGGAGCTGATGTTTGATCACACTTACTATGGATCTGATTCTTGGTTTATTTCCAAACTGAGAGAGAAGCACAAACATCTCAAAACAGAGCAGACCCAAGGTGAGCACGAACGCTGGTGGTAGAAGATCAGAAAGAAAAAGTAACTTTCACTTTACAAGGCTGCAAAAGAAGTAATGTTCTTTACAAGTGGAGGGATTGCAGAGTGCATTAATGTAAGTAACAAATGACCCAGTTCCCAGGGGCAGAGGGAAAGGATGGGGGGCAAGAAAGGGAAGTGGGATATTGGAGTCAGAACATAAATAATACAGGGAGAGGTGCCATACAGGTTAGAATGAAGAAGCCAACTGTGCCTGGATCTTGGCTCTTGAAAGGCCTGGCAGGAATCGTTCTGGTGATTACAGGACAGCAAGGGACAGTAGTGAGTGCTGGAGAAAGAGAAGCGGGACTGTCTTTCCACAGGCAGTATCTGAGGCCCCTAGAGGTGCCGAAAGCCACCATAAGAGACAATCTTACTCCAGCCAGAAAGGAACCTGCACTTTGCTCATTTCTGTGCTGTTTTGTTATCATACACTGTTTCCTTTTCCATATTAGATCATAAGCTTCAAAGCCAGAATTTCTGTCTCTTTTAAGTCTCCCTGCTGACTGACAGTAGTAAGCTACTCAATGAATGTTTGTGCAAGAAATGAGAATTTTTATTCTATGATGGAAGGGATAACTGGAAAAGACAAACTATTTCCTACTTGGTCTTCTCCCTGAGAATCCCCTATCCCTCTCCAACTCCTGAAATTCCTCCAAGTACAGCTCTGGAAGACCTGGTACTCCTACGTGTCCCAGTACTTTACAAGTCTGCTGAAGATACAGCTTTCCTGTTCAAAGCTGTGAAGAGTCAGAATTCTGCCTATAGTGATATCTCATCGATCATTTCTTTTAAGGAGAAAAGAACCTATAGCTGAGCCAAAGTGTGATTCTCGAAGTGTAATGCAACTTCCTATGATTTTTCTGGAGGATTTAGTCAAATGTAGTAATGGCTTGTGACAGGGGTGATGATCTTCCAATCAGTAAGAGTCTGGCAACCTCATAAATCTGTGTTATTACTAAGTATGAGTCAGCTTAGTGATAAAGAAATAAGGAACTGATGAGAACTGATATGCAGGCAGGTTTGTGGGAGGAAAAGCAATGAATTTGGAAATAAGACCAAGAATCAGGTCCTTAGCAAGTGTGTGATCAAACACCTCAAAGTGATGATCACCAGCTCCCCCATCTAGGTGTCACCAAAGCAAAGCCCCGGAACAGACTTAATTTTGCCAACAGTGTCCCTGTGAACTGAGTCCATCTGACTACCCTGACATACAAGTCCTCCCAACCCCCTGCAACATTTCTCAAGATTACAAATACGGTCACTCATTTCTTTCTGGAAACTATTCAGTAGTATCCCATTCCCCTACACGAAGTCTGAACTCCCTTAACTGCCCCTGGGTGCTCCCACCCCAACACAGGATGCCAACCCTACTAACCACTACTTTTACTTACCTTTGACACTGTATATCAAATTCAAACTTATTTCCATTCCTAAAACATTTACCTCTGTATTTGCTGTTTACTGACATCTTTATGTGATTTTAACCCTCTCTACCAGCTAACTTTCAGGTCTTAACTTACAGGCTGTATCCTCAGAGAAGAGTACCTTGTCTCCTTGGTGGGCTAGGTCCCTCTAATATGCTGTCCTACATACTGGGCACAATGTCTCTCTAATGCTTTATCTTTTCTCCATTTTATTAGAGCACTGTGTCAATGAAAGTAGCAATGGTGGATGCCTTTTGGAATACCTCCATTTCCAAAGCCCTGCCCTAAAACTGCAAGGTAAGAGAAGAAATTAAACAATTTTTTAAAAAGTTAAGCAGATATCCTGTTATGCTTAACATGACTGATAAAATGTAAGTGCCCTATATGTTAGGCCATTCTATCTCTCAGGCCCCCAAAAAGTATCTTGAACCTATTCAAGATCTTTTAAACAAATATCACAAGATCCCCACACTGTGTAATTTAGTAAAATATTATATGCATTTTAATAGGCCACCTAAGTACTCTATTCACCTTATACTATGAAGTATCCCCACTGAAACTTGTGTTGAAGTTTACTTGTTATTATAACAGAATTAAGAGATGGAAATGTTAAGAGGTGATTAGTACACGAGGTTTCTGCTCTCCTAAAGGGATTAATGATGCTATTCAGGAGCAGGTTACTATAAAAGTAAGTTCCTGATAAAAAGGTTGGGTTTGGCTCAATTTCCTCTGTCTCACATATGCTCACTTACTTTTACCTTGTCATGACACATACAATGTGATCAAAAAATATGGTAAATTTCTGGGGGGGTTAATTACATATTGCCATTAATCGTTCCTCAAAATGCTCTTAACCTGAATGCACTTAGTCTATTGTTTCTGCCACTTCTTGAAGTGGTCTGGAAATCATTTTTCTTGAATGTTTTTAGTTGCACTGGCCTGACTGCCTTGATATCCTGAGTCAATTCAAAACACCTTTCATGGTCATTTTGACTTTAGTGAAGAGCCAGAAGTCACATGTGCCAGGCCTGGTGAATAAGGTGGATGAGGACTCCTGGAATGTTGTCAGGCGCCTGTCATTTGTTGGACAGCACTTAGGAGCAGCATCACCCTATTTTTTATCACATCTCATTAAGAAGTAGAAGATCAGTGGGATAAGTGTGTTTGAAGCAAAGGGTAGCGTCTTGAGAAGATTAATGGCAATGTGTCTTTAACTATGATAGTTTTTAAAAAACGTAACCATGCATTGTATATTTCGATCACACCTTATAGCACAGAAGACCTCACAAAGTACTTGTGTCATTTCACTGAATTTCTCAGCCTCAATTTTTATAAATTACCTACCATAGTATTTTGTTATAATAGCAGAAAATAGACTAAGATAATTTCTAACTTTCCTATTGTTTTGGAATATGTAGAAAATAAAAATGAAAACAAGGCACGATTGTGTCACATCAAGAAACAACTTTATCCAAAGGGAATTCACATATGGAAGATACATTTAACATCCATTCATATGAGTAAGTTTTATATGTACTATCAGTATGACATACATAGAAACTCAATATAATCTCTCACAATTTCTACTAAAGTTCTGGCTTACTTTATATATGTCATTTCCATTAAAAAATAGAAAAACTGAAGATGGCTTTCTAGAAAATACAAAATAAAAAAGGTAAAGGGTGTCAAATTGTAGCATAAACAGCAAGGGGGCCCCTGAATTTACTCTGGAAAGGTTGCTAAGGAACTACCCAAAGTGAGCAGTTATAAATCCCTGATCAGTCTCTAAATTTTTAACAGTCTTACAATTTCAACTCTCACCACAAGGTGAGGTGACTAAGGTGGTGGATATTCTATTTTCTCAGTATGTGCATGTGTGAGAAATCCAGGCACCATAACCTTAATTACCATTTTTAATATATCTGGTTACATGAAGTATAAAAGTCAATTTGGTTATTTTTCTTTATATATATTTCAAGATTGAATGGCACTTGAATGAATGGTGGCATAACAGGGAAAAAAAGATGATGTTAGTAAAAAGCAGTATTCAAGCAGCATATGATGAGGACAAGTGATAAAAGTAAGAATTTCAGGACCAAGGATTTAGTTCAGTGGTACAGCACCTGCCTGGCAAGTATAAGGTCCTGAGTTCAATTCCCGGTACCAAAAAAATAAAAAATCAAAACATAAAGGAAACTGAAATGACAACATCTGAGACAATGAAAGCTCCAAACAAGGAAAATGACCAATTTCTTCTTCTCTTCTTGTCAACTAGTGTGCCGCACTACTAATAGAGGCGCTAGAGGAGCAGACTATTAGGTATATAGCATCAGGTTCAGAGCACAGAGCCTGATGCCTGCTGGTCAAGTGCAAAGGAAGCAACTGTTCACCTGGGGTAAGCAACCAGAACAGCAAGAAGGGCCCCTCTGAGCCAGATTTTGGCAATGAGTTGCTTCTGTGAAGCAAACATATTTGTGGCTGACAGCCTCCTTTCAGATGTTGCAGAACAAGAGGCATGGGCTGCGGTGCAGGTTTTAACTAACACTGAGGCATTTGGGCATGGTGTTAGGTGCATCCACTCAAGAATATGTGATGAACACATAATTTAAAATGTGACACTGTTAATAACTGGCCAACTGGTATGGATATTCACAGCACTTGGCACATAGGGCCTAAATCAATGTTCTAATCCTATTTTGAAAATGTATGTAATACATCCAAAGGGGAAAGTCAGGAAAATAAATTCTTCTCTTTAGGCTGGACACTGAAATGAAGGCCTTATGCATTCCAGGCGAGTGCTCTAAGCACAAGCACATAATCCCAAGCCATGAAATTAAAAAGGAAAAGCCAATTAAAGCCAGGCATGATGGTGCACTCCTATAATTCCAGCACTGAAGAGGCTGAGGCATAAAGACCACAGGCTGAAACCCTGTCTGTGCGACTTTGTGAGATTTTTGTCTCAAAATAAAATTTTAAAGGGCTGGAGATGTAACTCAGTGATAAGAGTAAGGTTCTGGGTTCAATTTCCAGGACCAAAAATAAAATTAAAATTAAAAAAGTGTATTATATCCACTCCCAAGTTTTTTGTAATTGTTATTTTTGCTGTTGTTTTTAAGCTTTACAGCTTTTATGCTTAATAGTATACATTCCAGACTTAGGAAACAGCACATTACTAAAATGTATAAAGAGCCTTTGGTAAATAGATAACCAGTATAATGAGTTTGAAAATCAGACAAAAATACCATTTTTTTTAAAAAAAGGAGAAAATATCTAAATCAGTACAAGTCAATATATGGAAACTTAGCAGGGAAAATATAAAACTACTATTTTTAAAAAATAGGTAAAGTCACTTATTAGACAAAATGGAATGATAAATTTCACCCTTATATGTTTGGACCTCATAGTATCCCTGAACAAAGCAATCTAAGCATTTTACCAAACCTCAATCAAAATAAACTAAGAAGGTAGAATCTGACACAATCTATGTACCTGCAATCTATGCCTCTACAGAATCCTGAGTATCACATTCAGTCAATGAAAAGAAAGGCCAATTCTGACCATGTTTACAGTATTCCACAAAAAAGCAAAAAATTCTAGAAAGGCAAACAAACGTGGCATACTTACATGAGATTCTTTTTACTTGTTGATTGCATATTTAAAAACTGAGCAACTACCCTTCGTTTTCAACAAATCTCCTGTGAGTGCAAGATGCTTTGTAACTGTGCAGCATTCAAACTACACAAAAAAAAATCTGGTGCCAGGTAAAGGTAGTTTTTACTCCAAGAAAAAAGGCTGAACACAGAGTTATAGGAACAAATTCAACATTATTTAACAAGAAGCTTTCTCAATCAATAGTATGGGCATTAGCTTAAAAAACATTTACTAGGTACAAAGTAGAGCAACATGCAAAATATTTCATTCCAACAAATTTTCATTCTTTCTGACAAACTTTTAAAAATGGCATTTTCATCATATAAAAGCAAACAAAAATCAGTTTTCCCTGCACTAGTTTTCCCTACACTAATCCGAACGACCTTACTGCAATTACTGTAAATTATGAGCAATTGGCAGATTGACTGGCAAAGATGGACTTGGCACTGTTCTTCTCAAAACAGTAAGCTTTAAACAGATAAAAATCATAAAGAATCAGGTTAACATTACAAATGCAGGGGATGAAATATACAAAAAAATGACAGATACATCATTTTATGTAAGAGATGCTGTTTCCTGGCAGCATAACAATTCTGTTGAAGTGGTAACAGCTCTTTTTATTTCGTAGCTGGGTTCCTGGGAGGAAGGAGTTTGTATGTATTGAAGTAACCCACCACCTGCTGGGGAATCTCCGCCAAGACACACTGAGCAAGTGCTTCTTTTGGAGCCTTGAGAAAAACAAAAACCAAAGTGTCTATTAGCAATGAAGATTTACTGACTTTTTGATAAGACTAGCAATACATCGATAGCCGTAAATAAAGGTAGAATTCAGTTCCTAGGCTTGTATCTCAGAATAGTCTATGAAACAGAATAAGCAAAGCAATCAGTGCTACTTATGTTCATTATTATTATATCTGCTCAAGTTTTCTTGAGCAAGCCTTTTAACATTCAGTCATCTGTACTTTCGTTTGCAAATGTGAGTATTTCATTTGCTTGGTATTAATTTTTTAAATTTCCTATTTTGAAATAATTATAACTCATAGCAAGTTGCAAAAATGGAAGTCCTACATGCTCTCCACCCACTTTCTTCCAAAAGTCACAACTATAGTAGAATAACAAAACCAGGAAACCAGCATGGTACCATTCCCAGTCCTTCTTCAGATTCATTAGTTTTATGTGCAAACCCCACGTGTCATGAGTGTGTATGTGTGTCACACACATATGTGTTGCATACATGTATAAGTGTGTGTAGCTCTGTGCAATTCCATACTCTGTATATATCTGTATAAGAAAAGCAAGATACAGAACTGTTTCATCATTACTAAGATCCTTACCATCACCACTTTATAATCTCACACATCTAGGCTCCCTTCCCATTGCTAGTGGAAATGTAAATTGGTATGACCACTTTGGTAACATCTGACTGTTGCTTTAATAATTAAATATGCAACTATCATAGGACCTAGCAACTGCACTCTGGGTATTTAACCCTAGGGAATAAAAACAGTTCCAAAAAGAACATATCAATAGCAGCTTTCTGTATAATACAAAAAAAAGCTGGAAAAACTCGTATGTCCTTTTATAGGTACATGGTTAAGCACACTGTGACACATTCATACCAAATCTACTCAGCAACAAAGGCAAATACATGTAAACTCTTAAAATACCTTTCAGTAAGATTACAGAAACTCATAACCTTTCACCAAGGTTACTTAGGAAGAATAATACTCAGAATCTTAAGACTTTATGTGACTTCTATAATTGCCACATATCAGATTAAATTTCATGTATTAAATTTCACACATTATAAATCATATTTTTACATGTTCTTTTCAACCATAACTGATACTCAAGACTAGCCTTAAAAATTACCTTATAATACTAATAGGGATAATAGATCATTTATAAATGGAGCATTCTATGTAGTTGTTATGAGAGCAACTAATGAGTTTTTCTGTATAAGAATTCAATGTGGAAAAAATCGAAAATGTTTAAACACAGGCATAAACTTCAACACAAACACTGATTTGTCTTACAATTCCATTTATGTCGAAATGGCAAAGGTAGAAAAATGGAAAACAGATTTGTGGTTTCCATGGATAAGGAGGTGCAGAGAGAGATAGGAAAATGGATGTAGAGACAAAACAGCAACCCAAGGATCTCTGTGGTGACGCATCTTGGTTATATCTATGTAAATATCCTGGTTATGATTCTGTGCTATGGTTCTACAACATGTTACAATTGAAGCCAACTGAGTAAAAGAGACATCTAAGACAGTTTCATCAAACCAACCTCTAGCTTGCTAATTTCAGTATATTCTTGTATAGAGCTTTTCTGTTGTTAAAAAGGTAAAGATAAAATATATCTTAAGACATTCACAACAATATCATTTTAATATTTTACCATATAGACTACAAAACAGGAAGATAAAACAATGTCAAATCCAATCAGCTTTCATACACAGAAGAGATGACATTCATGTGTTTCCTAACCTTGCACACTTACTCAACTTCTTGATTGTAGACTGGTCAAGTTCTCTATCTGAAGAGGAAGAGCAATACTCACGTTCTGGAACTGTCTGAAAGGCACAAACTGGACAATATCTCTGACGGCCACCTCGCCCCTTGGGGAGCGGAGACTTCCCCCATCACCATCCAGAAACTCCATGGCACTAAAGTCAGCTCCTCCAACTCCAACAATGATGATGGACATGGGGAGTTTGGCAGCACTAACGATAGCTTGTCTGGTTTCATCAAGGTCTGTGATCACACCATCAGTGATGATCAAGAGCACAAAATATTGCTGCCAAAAAAAGAAAGTATGTTCATTGAGCAAGTGAACCTAAAAAGCAGTGACTAATGACATCTCTAGCTTGATGAGTCACTCAGTCTCTTTCTTGTTCATTTTCCTTGCCCATCTCCCCAGGATACCATCTGCATAAAATATTCTACAGTTCTCTGATGACTAAGAAACTTACTCTTACAAAGACTGCAGGTTGATTAAAACTGCAGCACACCACAAAATAAGAGTTGGCAAAATACATGGAAGCAAGACATCTAAATGTCAAAGATTAACCCTTCAGTAAGCACAAGAATAAATACCTTCATTTAACTGAAACATTAAATATGTCAAAATATGGATCAAAAGAGTAAGTGGCAAATCCATTTTCAAAAGTTTAACTAAATATGGAAGCAGTAGAACTGTTTACCAAACTATACAATTTTTAAGTAGACATGATTTAACACCATACAGCTTTCTCTTGATTTTGTCATTTCTAATAAAACCTTTCAGAGAGTAGTAAATTGTTACATAAAGTTGTGACTCCATCTTTTGGTCCACTTAAGTTTAGAATGGACTAAAGATTTAAAAAGTAGTAGTTAACGTGCACCAAATGATCACGCTGAGCTAGACACTGCACACTTTATATGAATAATCTTATTTCCCTCTTTCCACTGTATGAGGTCGATTCCTCTTCTTGTTTCTGAATACATGGAGCTAAGAGAGATTTGGTATCCAGATCCAACTGGTAATGGTCAGCTAATTCAAACCTCTTCAGTACAATAAGTGATCCTGCCACAGCAACAGAAAGCAGTTTGCAATAGTTTGAATCTGGAACACACACCCCCACCCCTGCCCAGGTTCTTCTGTCGAAGGATTAGCCCCCAGCTGGTGGTGCTGAGGGAGATGGTTGAGACTTTAGGAGGTAGGATCTAATCAGAGGCAGTAGGTCACTGCAGGAATATCCCTGAAAGGCTGTCATATCCCAGGTTCCTCCTCCCTTCATTCCCCATCCCTCCTTGTTTCTCTCTTCTCTTTGCTCAGCTTGACCACAATACCTGCCATAATTCTCTGCTTCACCAAAGGCCCAAATCAACAGAATCAAATGGCCTTTGACTAAAATCCCTGATATGATTCAAAGCCAATCTTTCCTCCTTTAATTATCTCAGGTATTTTTTCACAGAAAAGAATGCATGAATGCAACCACTGTTTTGTCATTGTCTTATTTTTAATGATCAATAATTTAACAACAGATAGTACTCCCAAAACGATAATAACAACATCATTACCTCTTGCTCTTGGCTTTTGCTTTGTGACAAACCAAATAGATAGAAATATGGCACCAATAGCAACTACCAATCCACATTCTTCCCACTCTTGACCACAGAGCACTTACAGAAGCGGTCTGCTGTTGTGTGGCTGCAGCTGCAAACCTGGCCACATGATTTATGATTGGAGAAAAGTTAGTTGGTCCATAGAGCTTTATCTGAGGAAGACAGGCCCGGTACGCCTCCACAATACCTTGGATTCCTAGAGCAAAGAATGCAGTATTAAAAATTCCCAAGAACAACCTGTTAACTCACAATACTGGCTAATTTACCTCTATATTAACAGAGTCCCTTAAGTAGTCTAGTTTTATACTCGGGAGTTCTTCTAAGCTCTACATTACAAAATTCTATAGCAATGTTTCACTGCAAAAACCTATAAACTCTGCTCTCCCGACAAGAAATCCTATGTTCTCATCTTTGTCAAATATTTATTTGTCTAGGTCTGTCATATGGTTCAGCGGTAGAATGCTTAACCAGCATGTGTAAGGCCCTAGGTTCAATCTCTCACATCACAAAATAAAATATATTCTTTAGTCTATAAGATTGTTACACTGTTACTGACTTTGAATGCAGCTGATGAAAGAAAACCATGAAAATGTGCTGCATCCTACAACTGATAAGCAATAAAAAAAAAATCTACTGATTAAGATTAAAAGTCATTTATATATAAGCCCAAAGGTTCCATATAAATACCACATGGTTATAAAACCAATATTAGTTCTAGTTAATTGATGTAAATGTTTATTCAATAATTAATGATTAAGCATGGTGGTATATTCATTTCATCTATTGACTTCTAAGTTGTTTATTGCACTTTATTCATGAGGTTCCCCCGTGGACCTGCTGGAATCCTATATAAAACAAAGTTGGACAGGGTCATGGAACTAGCCTTGGCCAGGGCATGTGAAAGGATGCAACAGCCATGTCTAAGCAGATGTTTCCAGAACTACTACCTATTCACTCCAGCTCTGTTGCTCTTCCCTTCTGCCATGGGCACAGCTCATCCAGAGAAGGCCGCTCCTTTCCCTAAGACTATGAAACAGAGCAGAGCTACAATCTAGCCACATGGAAAGTTAAGTAAGAATAAACTGTTATCATTACAAGATTATAAGCCATTGAGAATTAGAGATCTTTTACTACAATTATTATGCTAGTATAATCTAGTGAACATTGACTGGCATTCCTGATAAAAAGCACGGCTAATGGAACTGGTATCCTAAGTACACACCTATCGAATATGCCCTGGATAACAAAGGGTTTAAGATGCAGGTAGAAACCCTAAAGGATTCCCTACACCACTCTCTGAGATCATCCTGGAAATCTGCCACAAAAACAAACTTCTAATGTAAACCAAAACACAGACACACACACTCAAAAAAAAAACCTCTTGTCATATTGAATTTAGAAGGAAGTAGTCTTATGAACAACCTTTGAGAAAATGAGACGATTTTACATGTGTAAAGTGATGCTATAACTAGGAGTCAGTCCAGTAGTAACAAAAATAATATTAACATTGGCCTAGAAGCAGGATCTTCTGCTATGAAGTCAGACCCTACTAAAAAAAATGAGTCAATAACTATAGCAACAATAATTTTTTTCAATTCTATCACTTCTGCTTGCTTTTCAATTTAAAGACATAAAAAAAAGTTTAATTTCTTCACAAGTATCAGAAGCTTTCAATTCTCCAACTAAAACTGAAGTATGCCAGAGTCTACAGGGGAAAAGATTTAAAACAAGACATATAATTTATAGGATCATTTTATAATAGTTACCCAAAGACTTAAAGGCAAAAGAGTGCATGAAATCTGTCTACACACTGGAGACACAAAGAATCCAGCTGAGGCCCTGGATCCCACGACAATGTCCTGCACAAGTCCAGCTAAAGACATTTAAAGCCCATGACAATGTCCTCCATGAGTCCAACTGGAGGTCTAGAGCACAGGACAGTATCTCATACAATCCTGTTTCATGGACCTGCACTGGGAAGGCCCAAGGTCAGTGGTGGAAGCTAGAAAATCTACACCCACGAGATGACTGATCTGTGCCAGCAGGCGGAGGGATCTGCTCTGGAGCCAGGAAGCAATGTTCAAGGTAAGGACCAGAGCTTCACCAAAAACAGCTGTAGCCATCCTCACTGATAACAAGCACCTGAAATCATCTGACAATGAGAAGAGTTAAATTCTTTATCAGGAAACCAGTGTGACAAGCTTCTCCAGGAGAATCAACAGTACACCATCTTCACCTCCAGTTATCTTTTTATGCTACTGGCAACAATCCTCAGGTGGGCCTTCCACACCCAGCACCATGCTCATTCAATTCAGCTGGGTGTTACAAGATGACCATTAGTTAATCTACCACAGTGCCAAAAAATCCTTTCTTTGCATTAAAGGAATAAGCATGATACATTATTTCTAGGCAACTAAGTTCAATGATTACCTTTAAAAAGAAAGTTTCATATCCTTGCCTTGTTTAGGTCTTTTTCCATATATTATTCTTTTAATCTAAAATCAAGTTGATTCTTTTTCTAGACCATAAGCCAAAAGTAAAAAAGGTGTATTATTTTGTGAGCAGTCCACAGATGGGTTCATAGTATTCAAAGAATAGATGAACTTCTAATATAAACTGTCTCACAAATCACCTATATTTTATAAATTAATTTCATCATAAATATGAACCATCTTTCTTAAAAACATTAGTTCCAGTTTCAAAGAGGGATAAAAGAGGTCACAACCAACCACCAAAAGTGCTTCAAATGAACACTGAATTAGTGTGGAAAAAACATCACAAGACAAAGGAGAAAACCCCCAGGCAAACTGCCTTGAACAACTTGGTTCAGGTTCTTCCATACTATCAATACTGTATTATAAAAAGGAACCGAACTCCTTCTTCTAGAGAGGTATACATTTTGTAATTGTTAAAAGGATCCTTTACAGAAAGTTAGCTTGTTGTCTAAACTTTAAATGATAATTCTGACCCCAACTACCTCTCCTCCAAACTAACTTAGTAAGACTTGACACTGTAGTTGATTTCAGTGTGGTAAAAAGGAAGAGCCATTTGCACATCTGAGGTAAAAGAAAAAAAAAAATGAAAAGAAAGAAGAAAGTTGCCTTGCTTCGTACTTTCTGCACAAAAGAAATCTGTTACAGGAGCTCAAATCTTTGTTAATTCACTCACTCTATCTACTTTCAGAATATGGTATGAGCAAAGAGTAACAACATGAGACAACTATTTTTAACAAAAATTTATAAAAATTCTTTTTCAAAAATATTTTATAGACTTCTCTGAGAGATATTTGCATGAAGACCACATTTAAACTTTTAATTGTATTTTCCTATATCAATCCATTGTGTTTAAATTACAACTTAAACTGATAATACAGAATTGCTAGTTCTTACAATACAGTTTTAATCAAAATCCCTAACTGTACTTTAAAACATTATTGTAAGGGTTTTTTTGTTCATTTTGTTTTTTTGTATTTGAACGTACTTATGTCTGTTTCTTTTTAGTAAATGTGTGTAGTACATATTGATTACATTTCTTGTAGGGAGTTGGTACATTTACCTAACCCATCTTAATTCTTTTTTCACTTCCTTCCCCAGGCCTCGATCTCTTTTTTCCTTTCCTTTTTGCAAAAGAACTATCTACCTGTTTCCTATTACATTTATTTAGTTCTTCAATTTGTTTTTTACTTTGAGTTGATACTTTTTTTTTTGTAGAGACTGTCTCCTACTCTGGAAAAAGCTTCAAAAGTTTTCTAATACTGAATTACTCATTTTACTGAGAATTTATTTCAATACTTTTAACATGATGATTTTTATTGATCTCCTAAGACTATCAATTTGTTGTTCTATTAAACCTTTTAAGGTAAAAGAATTCAGTCTACACCTTCATATCATAGTATTGATTTGTCTCATAATTATCATTACCACCCTAACAACTAACTTGGTACAATTTTGCTACTTGTAGAACAGAAAACTGAATATGATATGCCAATAGTAATCTACAGATGGAATAGTTTTAAAACTAACAGACTAGTGAAGCTCTCAGTTCAAAGTTTTCATGTTTATTTGTACACTTACCATTACAGTAGGGATTAGATGGATTAAAGTTCATTGGAAATTCATGAGATACCTGTCAAAAGACAAAAAAAGGGCTGATGAGACTTTTGCTTTTCTAGAAAGCAAAGTTTTAAAATAAGATTTCATCTTACCTGCCACTGAGGAGGTACCTGAGCTCCAAAACCAAAAGCTGGAAACAACTTATCGCTAAAAAGAAAAATTGAAAAAAGTGAACCACTGGTTTTTTTACAAAATAAGAGCTCAGTCTTTCTCACAGTAAAATCAGTATGAGCTAATTTTTATTTTTTTTTAAACCTTAGAAAGGTGTAAAGATAAAACAAAGATTATCTGTAACTATCAGAGAGAATCAATGTTTACATTTGACAATTTCCATTCTAAATATTTTTCTAATGTATTAGAGGAAAAAAAATATTTTATCCTATAAAAATGGAATTTATATTCATGTTTTATAACCTACTCTTTTCTATTTAAATGTTGACACCATTTCACCTAACAAATGTATGAATAAATCCACAAAGCCCTAAAAATTGGAAGTTTTCTCATTAGTCTACAGCAACTTCATTTGGCAGTAAAACTTGACTCAACTGAAGAGGTTATTCACATTATTTATTTTCGACACTTAATGTGAAAGCCCATTCATTTGGCCACAGAAATATGGTACAAATGCCAACACCATAACTCTTAGGTTCCTGCAAAATGTGTGACTATAGGGACTTCAACCTATGCGTCCAGCATCATGTGAACAGCTGCTGAGTAGCCCACAGCAGGGCTGTGCCCCCCACCCACATTGGTAGCCAGCCAAGGTTCTGCTATTATAAAACACTGTCACAAGTACTGCTTCTCCACCGGGGATATTCTTTGTATATTAATTCTTTTTTCTTTTGGTATGGGTGATCGAACTCATGAACTCGCACTTAACAGGTAGGTGCTTGCACCACTGAGCTAAATCCCTGGCCCTGTATATTAATTCTTAATGGTTCTTATTCCATTGAAGACACAACCTATGACAGGTTAAAATATTTTCCTTGGTTTGTAATTTGTCCGTAACATAGTTTAGAATCTTTCCTAGTTTTTAACATTAATATGAACACATAAAAATCTTCCATAATTTCTGCTTTCACTCTCTTACTAAAAGACCTTCTCACTGCAAGATTATAAACATTCATACATATTTTCTTCTAGAATTTTCAAGATTTGTTACTGAATTACTCATTCATCTGGGAAGTATTTTGCAGTGTCACCCCCTGCTTCTTCAATCATAGAATATCTGAGCTACAGAACATGCTTCCTAGCTTCTCTCGGATGTGCTCAGGTGGCTAGGTTCTGGGCAAGAAGATAGCAGTTGGTTCTTTTTTTAATGATTATATTAATCACATTAGTTGCACCAATTTACTGGGTTGCACTGTGACACTGCCACATGTGTGGAAGTCAGGTGCTTTTTAATCATGTCTCTAAAAGGAAATGCATATCATGCCCATGCCCCTTTCTGCTTTTCCTACCAGCTAGAGAAGCTGCCTTGGACCTGGGGATGGAAGCTATGAATCAAGAAAGGAAAAGGTGCCCTATCAGTCCTGAACTACTTTCCTCTATTCTGTTAAGGCTGCTTTGAGGTGTCTGTTTCAGCAGTTTGGTCTATAATTTATACAGACTAGCACCCTCACATTGACAGGTATGAGGAACTAAAATTCAATTCTTGTCCAGCTGGCTGGCTATTACAACCCCTTATCTTTTCTAAAATGCTCTTTCATATATCAATGTACTTGTGAGTCTATTTCTCGTCTGTTTGTCTGGTATCACTGCCCAGCTACTAGTTTGAATCTAACTTTAAAATAAATTTTAATTAAAAGTAGAGAAAAGTCTCCTTAACTTCTTTCTTGATTGCTCTCTTGCTTCCTTCTTTTTCACTTTTTGAGATAGAATCTTGCCATGTAGCCTAAGCTGAGCTAAAATTTTTGATCCTCTTGCCTCAGCCTCCTGAGTGCTGGTACACAAGCCATCCTCCCTAAAACTCGGCACTCCCCCTTCTTCTTGGTTTTTTGTTGTTGTTGTTGTTCTTTTCCTAAAACATGTCTTGGCTATTCTGATTCCTTTTTTCTTTGCAGAATTTTAAGGATAATTTTATCAGGGGCCTACTGTCATTTTGGTTAATTTGCACAATTATAGCATCTGCCCACCTAGAAATTGTGATAGACTTTCCCACTTAAGTTTCCTTCTTTGTTCTTCAATACAATTTTGTTGCTTTCCTCACTAAAGATCCTAAATGTTTTACTTAATTCATTCTTTTTTTAAAACCTGCCATTGCTAGTTAGGAAGAAATTGGGGTTTTTTTTATCTTATGTTGAATCTGAACACCTTTATGAACTCTTGCTACTCTCTAATGTTTTTTCAGAGTATTCTGTAGCAATTACAAATATGCAAAGTTACCCTTCAGCACTTGTTAGAACTCACTGTTATAAAAAATTTGGCTGAGTGCAGTGATGTACACCTGTAATTCTAAAACTTGGGAGGCTGAGGCAGGCAGATTGCCATAAGTTCAAGGCCAGCCTGGGCTACATACTGAGTTCAACTACAACCTGAACTACATAGGGAGACCCTGTCTCAAAAAAAGTGTTAAAAATAATTTGATGACCACCAAGGAAACAGACAAGTCAACTAGTAGTTCTTACTAATGCTTGCAAAAATGTGTGATCTGGACTCAAACGCATATACAACTTACCCCAATGATGAAATCCCAAAGAAACCAGATCAAAGAAGAGTCTTGCTGACTTTTAGTCAGCTACAAGCGATGTATAGCACATCATAACTAATCATAGCAAGAGAAGAGAGATCAAAAGTAAACACTAGGACTATTACAATAGAAAAGGTAACATGAGAGAAAGTTTGGGAAGAAAGCACCTCCCTTAAGCACCCTAATCCTACCACCTGTGTCACAGCACTGGGTAATGAAATACAAACTGCCTCTTCTGGGGAATTGAGAAAACAAGTTCTGGGGGTTTCCATAGGCATACTTACGCATCATAATCTTGAATAACCAGTCCCACAGACCAGATGGCAGTCAGATACTCATTAACACCGTTAGGGCTGATGTAATGAAGGGAGTCTGGAGACCGGGGGTCACCATTGGAGCCCGTGAAATCCACTCCCACCTGCCAGATAACAAAGGCGACCCTTACTGAGGAGAGGGCACGGCCACCCATGGCTGAGGACCAAGAAAACCTCAGAAGATAAGATACAAACTTTCACTCTGCTATTTCATAACAAATACTTATCAGTATCTCCAAAGACAACTAAAGAGTTAAAGCATCAACATGAAACAAACTGCTATTCTTATTTTTCTAGCTGTCTTAAATCATGAATCATTATCCTCATGATTCAGACTTACAGGTTGGTCTTTGTAACTTTGTTGGATTAGTGTTTTCTATTCCTTAAATTACTGTAGGATAACTACTGGCTAGTGCACATCTGCTTTCTCTCAGGAAGAACAGATCTCTGATCAACAAAGCCAAAATGTCCATAAGGAACCTAGATAATGGCTCCAAAGTCTCAGAGAAGTTCATACTAAAAACAGTGTAATTCCATAACAAAATCAGTTTATAAGTAGTACAAAACAGAGGAAGAAGAGCAACATTTTACAGCATATGTTGTAAAATTCAGTGTGTGACTTACAGTGAAATTCAGCTGACATCCTCCCATGATGTAGTCAAGGAATGTACATTCCACAGTAATCTAAAGACAAACATACTGTTAAAATTAAAATTCTTTTACAAGAGAAACTGAAGAACTCTCTTGCATGATTTTAAGAGCTTATAATCTGAACAGCATACCATATAAATAAAATCACATTTTTTATATAAACTTTTTTTACTCTAAGAAATTTTGACTTTTTCTCTCAATTGTTACATTTCACTTTGAAATTACACCCAGGAGAGACACACTGGGCCACACCATTCTCAACAATAAGATGGGAAAATATCATGAATCTCTCCTTTCCTAAAATAAAGGAAAAACTTTAATAGTTCTCCTCCTTTGCTAAAACCTATCACGTTGGAACAAAAGTTACTTGAAAGATTTCTTTAATATTTCTCACTCTTTTCTAAGCCCTAAAGCTGATCCAATGCTCATATGACTTTTAGTTTCCTAAAATACTTGTTTAATATGAGCCATAATGACAGGAGAACTTGACATGTGACATTACATTGTAAGTGGTCAATGTCAACTGACCTCACATTGTTTCACACTGATAACACCTGAATTCTTATAGCTTTTTTTCTTTTGCTTCTTTTTTTCATTTATGCATTCATATTCAATCTGTAAGGGAAGACAAAGTGTTAATTTTTAGAAGCACTATCAGAAATGTCAATGAACAACCTTTTCTCCTTGGAATCAATGCATGTACTGATAGAGGTCTGTTGCAAAATACACCTCTGAAACAATTAAATACTATATTAAGTATGTAAGATTTTTATTGGTTAAATTTCCAGTAATCAAGGCACTCCTAAAATTGCATACTTTTTAAAATAGTTCCTAAATACAATTTTGCCAATACAAGTAATTTCCTCAAAATGCTCCAAATAATAACCTTTCTTCTTTATAACAAAGTAAAATATTACTTCTAGCATTAGCGACACAAAGAACAAAAACAGTTTTTTAAAAAAAGGAAGGGCTGGGGATTTAGCTCAGTGGCATAAGCACCTGCCTTGCAAGCGTGCGGTCATAAGTTTGATCCCCAGTACCAAAAAAAAAAAAAAAGAAAGAAAAACAACATCATAAAACAGAAATATTTGAAAGCCCAATCCTATGGTAAAATAAATAACAGATTATCTCTTTTTACCAGAAATACATGTGTAAAAGAAAGAGTAAAATTTCTACTGTATTTTCCATTGTTGTTCTTGCTGTTTTGGGCTTTTTGGTTTTGGAGACAGGGTCTTGCCATGAAGTTCAGGCTTGCCTTGAATTCATTATGTATCCCAGGATGCCCTCAAATGCACTGTGGTCATCCTGCCAAGTGCCTGGCTTACAGGCCTGCACCACCCACACCTGCTGCAGTTGATTAGTTTAAGCATTCAGACTTTCACAACTTTTCACTGGTTCTAGCTTTTAAATGTTTGCTGGAGTCAAGTGTGGTGGCCCCCATCTATAACCTCCGCACTCTGGGAGGCTGAGACAGGAGGCTAAGTTAAATGTACTTTAAAAAATTCATGCCATTAGACAGTAGCTCAGTATTAAAATACTTGACGTACTATGAACCAAGCTTTCATCCTTCCCTGGTTAAGGACAAGGCAAAGAGAAGTCATAGGGCAAATTATAAAAGTGTGTGGCCAGTAGCATAAATGGACACAATTCAACCCCAGGAGTTTGTCCAGCATTGTAGATATTAATTATTGTGATCAATGAAATGCCAAAAGCCTTAAAACTAAGAACTTTCAATCAAACCAGATATGCCATTGTAAGCCAAAGAAAATCAAACTTCTACATACAAACTTAGTGAGAAAGGCAGTCTTGTACACATAGTCTTTTGACACCCACTCAGCCACATAAAGATGCACCTTGATCCTAATCCTAGCATACTTCCTTATTGAGACAGAAGAGTCCTCACAGTCTGTACTAGGATTATCAGCTAAGTGGAAACAACTTTTCCAGTGTCAGACTCAATGAGTACTTCATTGTTGTTGTGCTTGAACTTATACACATTGTTGTCAGCCCCTTAGCTCCAATCCCAGCTTTTAGTATTTCAGACTCAAAAGAAGACTGATACAGTCCTACCACTGAAGCACAAGAAGGGTGTACATCAGTAGCTGCTCTACTTAGGCTGCCAGAAAGGACCTGCTGGCTATGGGGTACAGGCACCAACTACTGACACTGACCTTGCTGTGCCTTTGCTGGACAGCATTGTTTTCCTTACCAAGATAAAGTGGGCAAAAGCGTTTGAATATCCTAGTGACTGATAACATAATTTCACTTGCTTTTCTCCAGTGTTGGAGTCCTCACCTGGCATTGGGGACCATTACATGATGTTCTACTCAACAAATCTAATCCCAAATATGAATTTTGGATTACCTGATTCCTAAACAAATCCTATAGATTTTAGAGCATTTTGAGTAAAAAATGGGGCTGAAGATTTAGCTCAGAGGATTAAGCACCTGCCTAGCAAGCACGAGGTTGAGTTCAATCCCTGGTACCAAAAAAAAAAAAGAGTACCTATGAGTAAAAAATGTGGTATATTCTTTGCATTGCCAAAGGAAAAAATAATAAACACAGCTATACTAAGTGGTAAACAGAAATGCAAAGATAACTTACCGGTGAGTTTCTGGAGGCTTCTTTCAGTTTTGTCATGGTAGTTTGAAATGTTCCAATGAGATCATGAGACCCATCATTGTCATAATCATAACACTCTACCTGGAATCAAATATAATACAAACAAATAAAAATCAAAATAATGTTATTAAAACATATTAGCTACAACAGATGACCTATTGAGAAGTAACTTAGTGATTAAACTAAGTAGAAATGTTTAATATGCAGTTCTTACTTCACAAAGTGATAATTTCCCAGAGAACCAAGAAATGTTTTCATATCTCAGCTATCACTGGATAGGGGTTCTAAAAAGATCAAAGCAGATTTAAAAAAAAAAAAACATAAATGCTATTTAAAGTCCACATTAAGTAGTTTTTGGCTCCTCAATCATAACCTCTATAAGCACTGATAAAAGGTAAAATGGAATTACACCTACTTTGTCATCTACTTCTTCACCTTGTTATCACTATACAGTAACCAGAAACTATTATCTGGAGAAAGAAAAGAAGTCAGTATCTCAGGCAGTTAAAATTTATATATTAAGTCTTGAATAGTTTAGAATTATGGAAAGTGTATTTCATAGGCTATAATTTGGTGAAACTAGGCCTCCATGAAGAGTTAAATATGATGAGATCAGATCTGTATCACTCTGAGGATCACAGCTCTTACAATGAAAAGGAAAACCTTTGGTCAATAATACTTAGTCCACTGAGAAAGTACCTATAGTGGGTCATATTTACTCCATTCCCACATAAGACAAGGTGAGTCTCAGATCATGCTCTTGTTCAATGCTCCTTCTCTGAAAGCAGAGAAAAGAACGGTGAGACTATTTGATTTACAGTTTTGTGTCACAGTGTCAGATGTAGCTATAAAATAAACTATATCTCCAGTGGGAAAAATAAAGTGATATGAACTATTAGCAAGTAGTGGTGTTCAAAGGAGCTGAAAACTGACCAATATTCAATATCAATGTTTTGACAGTACTGTATAATTTCAAAATAAATTATTTTACTTCTGTGAACATTTATTATATGCTCCATACACATCCTCTAAATAGTTTTCTGAGGTACACAGAGTCAAGATCTTGTTACTATTATTATTCTCATTTTGTAAAACTGAGATGTGGAAGAATTAAATAAAGTCTTAGAGGATCACATGCTTCGTGTGGTAATCAGCAGGTAAAGTAACACTGTGTACATTAAGGATACTTGAAAACTTTTCTGCCTGTGCTTCAAAGTAAACACTATTATAACTGAGAAGCAATTTGCATTTGCCCTCAGTTGAGAGCACCATCTCATTACCCTTCACAAATTATTTTAATCCCCAACCTAAATGCTCTGGATTTTTGTATGTTGATTTGGTAGAGTGATTGTTTTTATTCTCAGTTCTACACATTGAATTCTTATCACAGTAGGAAGTCTTTCATTCTTTATATTCTTATTATTCTTTAGAAACACTAAAAATCAATCAGTCAAAATAGGAAAGTTTTAGAATTCCAGTTGTGTACAGAAGTAAAGGATTTTGGTCACTGACCGGTCTGACAGTTTGACTCTTGCCCTAGATATTCAAAATCAAATTATAAAATAAAAATTGCTTCATTCAACTTTTTAACATGTCAGTGGAAAAGAATTAGTCCTAATGATTTTTCTAGAGGAAGTAAAATTTCAATGAAATAGAAAATTATCTTAAATATTTTATAAGATCAATTTAGAAGACATTTTTCAATTATATAATATAGAACATAACATTTTAGATTTCCATTCAGTAAATGCCAGTTTATATATAAGCAAAATTAAGCTTTAATAAAGTCAGGACTTTATTTCAACAAACCTTAAAGACTAAAAATGTATCTATATTTATTTAGACTGAAACTTCAAGAAATATAAAAAAATTAAAAGTTCTGATTACTCATTTTAATAGATTAAAAGTACTCCCTCTTTCCACCTGTTTATTAAAGAAGGCAGACATAACTTTTTGTGTGTACATAATATTGGGGAATAAACCTAGAGCCTCTTGAATCCTAAGCAAACACACTATACCCATGGCCTCCTTTTTCATTCTTTCTTTTTCTTTTGACATAGGTCTCACTAAATCTCCCAGGCTGAATTCAAACTTGCAATCCTTTTGCCTCACTCTCCAAAGTAGCTAAGATTAGAGGTGTGTGCCACCATCCCCAGCTGAGACAAAATGAATTATGTCATTTAATTCTTCTCAAGAATTCAAAGACCAGTACTGCTGGATATTTAAACAACAGCATCAACAGAACTTATGAAATTTAAATGTATGCATATATACATATATAATATATACATATGTATATATGCAAAAGAACACAGATCACACAATGTTACATTCACTATGGCATTCTCATTTTAGGCAAGGGGAAAGCATGCATGATAATTCCTTTTATTCACTTGATCTTATGGAAATACAACATGCTAAAGTGATAACATATTACAGAAGGGAAGCTAGTGAAGAGTCAGACTTTATTCTCTGCTCTATAATTCTTTACTCCACTTCTAAGTATTTTCCAGATAGTAAGTGCATCATAAATGTATGACAGTCTGATACTGCAAAGAAATATAGGGCTAGAGAATTAAGTGAGTGATGATACAACAAACTTGAAAACTTTTAAGAATGTAAGACATTTATCAAAGAAAGCTCAGAAAAATCAGTTTACTTACTACAATAAAATAGCTCTGTAAGCATGCCACTGTGAGCAAAAAAGTTTTAGAAACATTGTTTTGGTGTTAACATATTATATTACAAACCGTTAGGTTACGGTCTACAAAATTTTTCCCCAACTTACCTGCCTTCTCAGATCTAATGAGATTTACAATTTTTAATGTGAGAAGTTCTAAAATTCATCTAACCATAAAAAGTAATTTTTATAGCTACTTTTCTAGTATTTACACTGTACCTAGACTTTTAGTGCTTCCTGACATACCATACAAATCATACTTAACATTGATTTTTGAAGTTTCCTATAAACTGGGAACAATTTCTTATGTATCTTAGAAATTAAATAGTTTTTAATAAGAATTCCATCTCTACCATGTTTTAAAATTTACGAAATTTTCACTTTATCTTAACTTTCTTGTACAGTGTAAGTAAAAAGGTTGACCCACCCAATATTCCCAAAATGGTTAAATAAAAACTTAACTATGTCTGACTCCATGTTTTTCTCTATTTTACAGTGTTACCTTTTTGGCTTTCACTATTTTTAACTAGAAAAAAGAAAAAGAAAGCAGAAAAAAAATAACAACATAAAAATCTTTGTCTGTTGACCTCTGAACATAAGAAAGCCTTCTATCTAGAATCATGTAACTGTAATGACTCCAGGTAAAAAATCATTTGTGTGTGTATGAGAGAGACAAAGAGAGATGGTTTTGGTTAAAAATCTAGGCATAAGACTACTTTTTTAAAAGCCTCTGAGACATCTAGCTTTTTCTATTCCCACTCTACTTCCTTGACATTTTAATGCTAAAGTCAACTAAAGTCTTCAATTAATTTTTTTAAAGAGAAAAAATAAATAAAAATAACAAAACAGTCTCAAAATTGCACAGTAGGAGAGTTACACTAATTAATACATTGCATATTGTTGTTTTCATAGTTCAGTGAACAAGATACAGGCATCATATCTTATCGAAACAATATCAGCACAAACCTATGAACTAAGAGAAACTAACAGTATACCTAATCTTATCTTGTATATAACTATATTTTTTCTTTTTCCTTTTCTTCCTTTTCTCCATCAGTTTGTCTCTTCTTTTGAAAAGTTTCTTCCCAATTCACAACATTTATTGTACAACTGGAGACTTTTATATGTAAATGGACATAACTCAAGACCATATTCATAAATGAAATAAATCAGACCCATCCGTGTAAATATCATATGGTCTCAACAGTGTGAGAAACTGAATGAGCTAATAAGATCCAAAATGTTCAATGAATATTTTGTAATTTGTTCTCTGAAAATAAGATAGTAATGCCACTACTTTCTCCTTTTCCCCAAAGCTAGAAGAAATCTCTGGGTTCTTGGTGCCACATGTTTTTATCTGGAAAAGATACACTAAAAGTAAAATATGTAATTAATAGTTCCTACTCATGAAGCAAAGAAATCTTAGGGAAAAAAAACTGTACATTTTATTTATAGAATACAAAATAGAAAATACACTGATAAAACATTAGATCCACATATCAACTGAACATACTTCTTCAGACTATTTTACTAATCAGAAAACATTTTTGTTTTAGTATTCTCTACACATAACACTTTAGTGTATAGGTATCTATTATTTACTTGTAAAAGTACCACCTTTTTAATTTTATAAATAGATGAAATGTCTGTATTTATGTGTATGATATACAGAAATCCCCTGTTTTACGATGATTTAACTTATAATTTTCTACTTTAGAATTGTGCAAAAGTAATATGCATTCTGTAGAACACAAACTTTCAGTTTTGAATTTGGATCATTTTCTAGCCTAGAAATACGCAGTAAGATTCTCTCCAAATGCTCGGAAAAGGCAGCAAACAGCAGCTCTCATTTAATCACACCAAAGTAAACAACTCATAATATGATGTGTTGTGTTGTGTTGTTAAGGTATGACAGTAGGTAAGTTAGGCATACTGAATACATTTTTAACTTATGGTCTTTTCTTGTTGCCGGAGATTAACCTCAAGGCCTCACACAGGCAAGCATGCACTCTACCATAAGCTGCACTCTAGTCTAATTTAGAATATTTTCAAGTTAAATTTGGTTTATCATGATGTGCCCCATTTTCAGTCAAAGAGCATCTGTATATAATTTCAAATTACCTTAATGGTTTTGTCCATATCTCCATAGCACAGGGAGTTAAGAGAGATTTTAAAAGGCTTCCAAACAGGATTCAAGTTGTTTTTAATAACCTACAAAGATGAAGATTCAAGGTTCCTTTAGAACAACATCCAGTTCATTAACATTCTTCTCTTACCTTTCTAACAGAAACTTACTCTATTACAAAAGAAAAGAATGCTTAAAGACTAACCGGGTTATGTTAAAGAACTCAGGAGCCATTTAAAACAGTTCTCCCTGATCATATCTTTGCTTTTAAATAGCAAAAATAATAGCATTAATGAATTATAACAACTTGAGCTTATGGTGGCACTAAAAATAGATTAAGTGAAGAAATAAAAGAGGAATGACGCTAATGTAGGTAAAAGGGATAGAAATGCAGAAAAAAAATCACTTTTTTACAGTCCTTAACACAATTGATTCAAGTAAAGATGATCAGTGAATGTGAAAATCATTAGATATAGAGGATAATTAATACAGACACAAAATACCACACTACAAATAACTTATTAACTAGGCAAAAAAATGAGACTTATTGTGGCAGGATCTTAGTCACTACTGAACCAAATACCCACACCTGGCATCACCAACACTGGTCAGTTTGATATGAGGAACCCCCAGTGATATGAAGAAAGGGGCACACAAAGTACTCATGACAAATGTGTTTCATGTGGATCTAACTGGGAGGAAACAGAAGAATCCACATGTCAGACATTCTAATTATTCAAGAAAATCAATGACATGGAAGTCTTGAGAAGTGCATAATTCAGTTCTGTGTTAAGATAAGAGCCAAATACAGAACATGAGCCTTTACTCTATCTTGGACAAAACAAAGCAAAAACCATATACAAAATATATGGAACATTGGAGTGTGAATGCTACACTGAATGACATTACTAAGACAATTTTACTTTTCTCACACACAACGGAATAGATTGCCCTTATTTTGGGAAAGCGCTTGCTGTTGCATTGAAAGGTGAGGAATCATTAAGTCTGCAGCCTACAATAAGATGGTTTGGTGAGAGGAAATACATGCGCATGTGACTGAGAGAAAGAGAGAGAGAGAACATAAGTGTGCACAGTTCTGACCAATTAGTAAACCTAGATGAGAAGTGGTACACAGGAACACATTTATTGTTCATTATATAAATAAAAATAAGCACTGTAGCACATCCTGATTAAAAGGTTAAAAAGTAAACCTGGAATGTATTAACTTTATATGTCTATAAATCTAAATTAATTTTCTATCAATGTGTATCTCTTTAAAATTCATGTTACAATTCCAAAGCAAACTTTCTGTTTCAATTCTGCTATTTACCTCTGTTCGATGAACCATTAGCCAGCTTCCATCAGATGTCTGCTTATGAAACTCCAGATATGGATCTGACTTGCCAAACAGATCCTACATTTAAAACAAGCATGGGTTTTTGTTGATTATTTTTTGAGGCTTTTTGATGGGACTGACGATTGAACTCAGGGCCTCTTACGTGCTACACAAGTGTTCTAACACTGTAGCCCCAGCACTAACATACAAACACATAGACAGCATTCATTCTCCTTAGAAAACATGTATGGCAGCATTTTAAACAAGCTGATAACCACTTAAGCCAAATTCCATATCTCAGATATAATGGATATAAATACAAATTCCATCACCTTTCTCACTAATTTATAAACTGCTGAAGTCTACTAGGAAGAATTATTAAGGCATTTGTGACAGACACACATAAACTTTGTTAAAATATTGATATTGTTAAAAAATATACTGACCAAATGAACCATAAAGTATATCTTCAGCTTATTTTCAGCATTAACATTTTCACTCACATAGCACTAAGTAGCCTTATATGAATGATATCCCAACATTAGCTGTACTAATTATATAAATGCCAGGGAAATTTTCTGTGAAAAATGGATTTAGAGGTGTTAAATGATTTTCCCCAACTCACATAACCAATTAACTGATGGACCTGATTGACATCCTATCTTATCCTTCTATGTCCAATATCTTTCATTCATATCAGATATGTATTTTAAGGACACAAGGAAACAAATGTAGATATACAAAGTGCAAAACAGAAGTACTTCAAGGGCACAAACTACATCTTCTGTTTCTTCTCTAATTCACCAGAGCACTCATATTCAAACCTCAAGAAGAGTGAGTGTACAAAAGTACCCTTATTTCCATTCTCTACATGTGCACAAATGCAGATAAAATTCTGTAATTATGCACAAATCACTCATATAGGTTTAACATAAGTGGAGAAATAATGGATAATTTAATTTTCTCACTTTTATTTATCATCATGTTGAAAAACATATACTCCTTAGCACATTACTATTTTAAAAAATGAAATAGTACTTGTTAATCCCTCAGTAATTATCCAGATATATTCCTAAAGGTGTTTTTCTTCTTGAACTAACCTCTACTTATGAGCTAAGATAATATTATTTCCCTTCTGGGCACAAAGTTTAATGTACAGTGGTTAAATACATAAACAGAAAGACTAAAGAAAAACCTTAATCTCATCTCTAGGAAGAATCTTAAAGTAAATTAAATAAGCCCCTTTGTACATCCCATTTTCCAAAACTAATAACAGAATCCTACACAGATGAGTTAACTTTCCAAAAACACATTAACATACTCTATGTGACTTATCCTAAAAATAATCCTATGAGAGAGGTGGAATATGCTCATTATCATTTTGAAGGTCAGAAAACAGCCTTTTTAGAGAGTTCAGCAAGTTGTCACTATTAATACTAAAACAAGCACTAAAAGTCCTTTTATCTCCAAGATAGGGTGAGTGAAAAAAACCAAGTAGAATAAGTATGTGTCTAGTATCCTACTTTTACCTACAGGCTAGTGGTGGGGAGTAAATACAAACACAAATATGTAAATACATACACACATGTATGTCTATATGTACACACACATAAATACATATACATACATGTGTATGCCTATGTACATATATATGTGTGCAAAAACCTTAGATTTTTATTAACTGGAGGATTAAAATACAAATTTAAAATACAAATTTTTTAAAAATTACCTACAGGGAGGAAAAAGAAAACAGGGTAGGACAGATAGGAAGAGAAGCCAAACTTCTTGGATGCAACTTCTTCTGTAGATTTGGCTTTGGCACCATGTAAATCTTTACATGATTTTAAATCAAAATAGATTTGTAAAAAGCAATCCCTAAGCTAGGCATAGTGGTATAAACTTGTGATCCCAGGATACTTTCAGAGTATGAGGCAAGAGGATCACAAGTCATCGAGCCCACCTAGGGCCACTTAGCAACTTAGTAAGACCCTGTGTCAAAAAAAAAAAAAAAAAAAAGACAAAATGGCTAGAGAGATAGCTCAGTGTGAAAGTCCTGGGTTCAATCTCCACTGCCATGAAGACGGGGGGAGCAATCTCTAATTATCAAATGCAAAATGAAACTGTGTCACTATGACAGTATAACCACACAGACATGATTCCTTTAAAACAGAAGAATTTGACTATATAACCCAACTTAAAGATGCATGCCTTAAAAATTAAGAGAAATTCAAAGACTGCTCAAAATGTTATCATCAAAAATACTGTTGACTATAATATGGACATTTTGATTGTGAAATTATTACATGTAACACAAAACAATGTTCAAATACAGACAAAACAGTTGATTATTCTGATATATTTTGAAACCGAGATTTTCAGCACAAAAGAAGCACAAATATAAAAGAAGTAAATCCCTGTAATTCTATATTTGATTTGGAAATACCTGTGTAAGTTTTTTTTTTGGTTCTTCTTTGAAAAAAAGCCTTTTCATATACCTGTCTAGTGACACCAGATGTGGCCTCTAAACACCAATTCCAGGAGAATGAAGAAAGATGCTTTTAAAGCTGCCAGACTAGGTCAGAAATTAAGTAAAATCAATCTGAAACATACCATCACGACAGAACAAAGGAATCCTGAGGTTGTATACTATGTTCTCAGAGACAAATTTAAAGGGCATTGACAGGAACTAGATGTGGTGGGGCACACCTGTACCCCAGCCACTCAGGAAGAGGTGGCTAGAGGAGACAGCAAGTTTAAGGTAAGCCTGGGTAACTTAGAGAGACCCTGTCTCAAAATTCAGTTTTAAAAAATGGAAGTAGTTGAGCATATAGCTCAGTGTTCCCTGGGTTCAAGCTCTAAAAAAAAAAAAAAAAAAAAAAGATACCCTCAGACCATAGTTAGAATAATTTAGACATCAATAAGAATTACCATTAGAGTTATTAAAGTTCAAACCCATGAGGATATAACATTGCTAAAAAAGAACAAAACAAATAAATAAAAAAAACTCATTAACACATTTAGAAGATGCTCAGGAACCAACTTACTCTGAAAAATTGTAACTATGGGAATAAAAAAAAACACACATTAATTTGCCTTTCTTGTATATACCATACCTCAAAATGACTACCTAATGGGGTGAAGTTTCTTTCTATAGAAGTATTCTTGCTAAGAAACAAAGCAGCAAAGACAGAGTGAGAATACCACTCTTTTCCAGACACTTCATAAAATATATCCAGGTAGTCATAATAAATAGTTGCTAACATCCCCAAAATATACAACTCAGTACAAGTCTCTCGAGGGAATTACACATGACCACTTATGAAAATATCTTGCTTACAATTCAAGAGTATCAGTTTATGCCTCCACATTCAACTACCAATTTACAGAAATCAGGAAATAAAGGTAGAGGAGAAAAATGCTAAGTGACACAACCAGGTTTTAATTAGCAATATGTGGAACACAAAAACTTCTATAGGACAAAAGAATATGCTTCTTAATTAATAAATTCCAAAGATGGATGGATGGATGGAGAGAGAAGAAGTGAAGAAAAAAGAAAGAGAGGAAAGGAGAAAAAGAAGGAGAAAGAATGAGAGACAGGGAGGGAAGGCAGGGTATAAGGAACATAAAGGAAAAAAAGTAAAAAGGAGGGAGAAATTTATACGTTAAAAAGATTAAAGAAACTTTTTAAAAATTATATTTTTACAAGATACACCAAAATATTCAAGTGTGAAATGACATGGTATCTGGAACAAGAGACCAGATAGAGATGAAACAAAATTGGCCACAGTTATTGTAATAACTGAAGATGAGTGATGGAGACATGAACACTTCTGAAAATACTATTCTATTTTTCTTTATGTATAAACTTTTCCAATAAAATAAGTTTGCAGCAACTAGTCTGTTTTCAAGAAAACTACAAGTTAAATGTAAATACTAAATAATAATGACTATGGACTTAAACACAAAATTCACTCAAATGACTATGACCCATGCTAATTATTGAAATGCTGTGATACTGTGTGTCAGCACTCATCCTCCATCTCAGTACATGTGCTGCCAAAGCAAGCACTGGTACTGTCCTTCATCAAAAATATAATACGGACCTTTAAACGCAAAAAGTACAGCTGACTTGTCATTAGTAAAGCATAGACTTTTACTTCTTTCCTAAAGATAACTCTACTGCTCTCTCTTTCCTGACTTTCACAGTAACATTGATGCTTGTATTCAACTTCTTTTTTAATCTATACAAATTCTGTATCTACACGAAAGAAGTGACAGCAATGGTGTCTAGTTAAATAGATGTAGGAAGGGAGACAGAAGAAAGAAGCAAATGAAGCACTGCGTGACCCTCAGATGATGGAGTTCATGGTAGTTTCATTACTTTCTACAAAAAGAACCAATGCAAATCAAACGTGATGTCCTTGTTGAAATCTGCATAATCCCCTTACCTTATTATCCAATTTTCTAGCTTCCATTTCAAACAAGACAACTCTATTATCCTTTATTTCTTCTGCTGAAATCTGAGTAAAGTAAATGAAAGAAAATATGTTTTAGAGATTCTGATATATTCACATACTAAGTACTTTTTTTTAATCTAATAGTGTATAAACTCTATACTTATATAAATGAATTCTAAAATGTTTAATAAGAAAATGGTACCACAAGATTTATCACTTGATCCCCTTCCCACTTGAGAAAGATTAATCTTTGTACTTTCCATTATCTATCTTTTACTTTGCTCTTTATTTGTAATTTGAGTTTCTCATAGGAGAAACCATGTAATATATAAGCGCATGTGTCTTGATTGATTTCTCTTAAAATTATGGTCTCAAGGTACATGCACCAACTCCACACAAGGAATATAAACATGTAATGCAAACATGTATTAATAAAAAAGGAAGGAGGGAAGGAAAAATAAAAGAAAAAATTATAGAAAAGAAAGTCTTCCTGAAATAAGCAATGTCCAGTGTTGTAAAGTACTGCATAATGGGAGTTTTTGCTAGAATAGTATTTCTTTTGGGTGCAAAACATTCTACACAAAGCTGAATGAGTTCAGCAAGTACTTACAATATCAGAAATTTTACGTAAGTCACAATTGAGATTAAAAATGATGTACTGTGGTTTAGGTAAAACCTCCTAGTCTAATTTCTTAAAATTTTCATGACTTTTAATTTCTGCTTACTTTTTATTATAATTATTTTAATTACTGAAGAAAATTTTGCCAGTACCGGTTAACCAATCAGAGGTAAATGTAGTGAAACATGAAATTTCCTCCTTCTCCTTTCCTTCCCTCCACTAATCCTATTTCCCAAAAGAAAACACCTGGAGTTCAGCAGATCTTTTTCTGGAGCGTGCATTTAAACAACCAACTACTTAAATGTGTATGCGAGGAGGGAAGGAGAGAGGAAGAGAGAAAAGAGAAGGGGAGAGTGATTGTATTTGTGTGTAAATGTGCTTGTGCATGCACACACACAAACACACGCACAGTATACAGGTAACAACAAAGTAAAAAACAGAAAGGGATGTGCCATAATAATGTTCTATAATATGTATCATGTTTTCTTTTACATTTAATACAATGTTTCCTTAACTTTTTTTCTGTGTGAATATATCGAATTATACCTCAATCCAGTGGCTGTATGATTTTTCAGTTTGAATATAATTATTCTAGTCTCTCTACTGCTAATATTTGTGAAAATTGTTTATCGTGCACATACTTCAGTGAGTATCCCTGTGTATTTTTTACACTTGGCTGGCACTTCTGTAGGACAACTGCCTACACTGCAATTGTGGAGCTATTTGTGTGCACACACACTCATCATTTTAGTAATCATTGATATTTGGTAATAAACTGTGCTCTCAGATGCTTGTGCTCAACCTAGTTAACCTTTTCCCTTCAACACTAGTTTGTGTGATTGTAAACAGCCTTTCTGATCTAGTAGGTGAGAAACTGCACATTCCTAGATTGTTAGAACATCTTTTCCTAGATTTTTTGGTTATTTATAGTCTCAAAATTTTCTCTTCATAGCCTTTGTATTATTTATAATATTCTTATTAGCTTTAATAATCCCTTATAAATATTATTTCTCTACAGTGTAAGTTATAAATATTTTTCTTTTTGTCTTTTACTCTGTATGATTTTTTCCCAAATAAAAGATTAAAATTTTATAAAGTAAAAAAAAGATTTATCATTACTTCTTTTGTGTGAATGAATATTTTCCAAAGAAAGCAAATCTGCATTGTGCAATTTTCTTTTTAAATATTGTTGCCCAAACTGGATCTTCCCTATTGCCTGGGAAACTCAAAAGCCCTGGAAGACTTAAGAATGCCCTCCGAGCAAAACTAGCTAAAGCTCTCCATACAGAAAAGCTTGAATAAATCTACCTAGCAAACTCTACAAACTCAAACATCAGATCAGTGTTGTTCATTCAATGCAGTTGAATTATTCTGCTTGAAGACAAATTAAGAGATTATTATGTCCCAAAGCAATTAACTACTGAAAATATTCTCTATTGTGTAAAAGCAACTCTTCCTACAGTGAAACATTCTCATGACTTTAGGAATCTAACCTAGAACCAAACAGTTGCTCAGATAAATGTTTCTGGTTACGGCAATAACCCTTAAACATGGCTCTCACTCAAGAAGCCATGATTCCATTCTCAGAATCAGCTATAGTTAGAACTACTCTAAGAAGTAGCTACACGGACAGAAACTTTTGAAGATAAAGTATTCAAGTATGTTAGTTTGTAACTGGAAACCATTTATTCAGGGCCAGTTGTCAGCAATAAAAAATCTGGATAGAAGAATGAATAGCAGAACACAAGAATGGAAAATGATGGTAAAGACTATAGATGTAATGATCATGTTATAATATCCATTTGGAATAAAACCCATTATGGAAAGTTTCTGTATGTGAAAAGGACTGCTTCCTCTGCAGATAGCCAAAACGATCTGTTCAGATTATTAAGCTGGTTCTCTCCAATTTGGGAATTGACAATTTCATGGAAGAGAGGCAAGTATCACTAGGGTGCATCTGACCTCCATGGACAACTTTAATTGAGATAAGAAATTCCCATACTACATTTTTCTCACTTTTTTGGTGGGGGGGACAATATATTTCCCACTTGTGACCACTGTCTGGCAAAGTAGGATAGAAGGAAACATTCAAGATCAAATGATAAAGCACGGTGTAAAGTATCTGATATGTACAGTTTCAGCACATCCAATTATGCTAAATCTTTTGAGGCAAAAGACAATTATTTTTACCGTAATGCTCCCTTTCCCAGCAGGTTTGCCATTTTTAAGCATCAGTGGCCGAGTTAGCTTCTTAGTGGAAACAATCTGTTAAAATTGGAAAGTAACAGAAAGAACTATTTCACTTCAACATGTAAGTTTGTAAAATGAACAGTTTCCCAAAAAAGTTCACTTTAAGACATCAGAAATAGAACCAGTAAACCCATTTCTTAAATATTTAGATAATGTAAAACACTGAAAATGTATCTATATATTTAAAACTGGAAAATACTCTCAAAACTCCTACTCTTGAAAATACAGTCTCCCTATACACTGGTTTCTTTACTAATTACTGTAACTTCAAAGTTTGACTTCTCTCTTTGTAATGGAAAAAGAGGAACAGATTCTCAGACACAAACTCACAACTGTAGCCCCTCTAGGGAAATGGTGGGCATCAGAAGACTCAATAAATGTGATTCAATTTTTCAAATGACACACACTTTTGATACTTTACTTCTACCAAATATGATGTTTTTTGAAGAAAATATACCTTTCAAGTATATCATCAACATTAGAAAGATATGTCTTTTAAACTGATACATCTTTCAAATTCATTAGAATTTTAGCTATACTGTGATGCTTTTCCAAAAACTTCAATTTTCTCTTTAATATCACTTGTGAAAATTTCACAAAACTGATCAATGTCATATTGCCCTTTCAGACACAGAAAACACCATGCTCTCCAAACAAACAAAACATAAATTCATAGAAGACAAATTCAAGTGATAAATGTCACTCTTTGAAAAAAGATGGCTTCTCCCTTCTGACGCCTTTCTCAATTTATACAAATGGTCATGATTTCTCCTGATAAGCTAAGAGCAAAATCTGAGCCTGGAGCAAAGCATGAGCCATTAGACAACTCTCTTTCCCTGACCAAGTTCATCACTTAATGAGAAAGCAGAAAACAAGGTAACTATAATAAAATACAGTGCAAAGCAGTAGACAGTGCCAAAGTGAGCTCAAAAAAATGCCTCTAAACCAGTCTGGGGGTTATGGAAGGTTTATGGAGAAAGAGAAGTTTAAAGACACACAGCTAAGGTAGAGGAAGAGCAAGCCAGGTAACAGAGTGTTGTTGGGGGGCTGCAGTACCAGACATGGTAGATAGAACATCAGAGGTGTTACTATTACTTCAATAGAACTGATGACTTAAACATAATAAAATTATACTGAGCTCTATTAGAAGAGAGATATTGAGATACCAAATGAAGCACTCCTGACTCAAAAGAACAGTCTTTGCCAGAAACACATAATCCTTGCCCTTAGAAAAACAAGATAAGTTTTTATAACGTTCAAGTCACCTGTACTAATACATACACTCAGTGTTTAAAGTGACTAATGCTTCACAACTTTAAAAATTAAACTAAGGTGCACATCAAAAAACACCAATTCTGTGGTTTAATTTTAGACAAAATAGAATATAATGGCTACTTATACTCACTTGTCCAAGGGTACATTCACATTCTCCTAAGAAGTCATCATCGCTCAGCTCAATAGTTTTGTTGTCAATGTCATAAATCCCAAATTTCAATTTCTGAACCACTTCAAAGTAGTAATCAATAATAAATGTTTTGGAAAATTGGGGATTCAAACAGTTCTTAATCCTTTCAGTGCGGTCAACCTATATCCATTCCCAAAAACAAATTAAAAAACAAAGTGTCTTCAGATCAAGGATGCATTGAATTTTAACACTGTGTACTAAATATGATTAATTTTGGCATGAAACTGAATCTTCTGTATGTATATGAAGAATTCCACAGCCAAGAACAAACTTATCCAAAAAAATTACATTAATAGAAGAGACAATGTGACTATTTTTAACATTTTAAATGAACTCTTCACTTTGTCAAAAGAGCAAGTCAGACATTCACCTAAAGTATGTAATATTACCTCATACCACTGCTGACCACTTGTGTTCAAAAATAACACACACAGAGGGTCTGACTTTGATGTTACATCAAAATCCAGAAGATTGTTACAGGAAATATTCAGCTCCACCTTCGTGACACATTGTGCAGCCATCTCTTGAGCTGTTAGAAAACCAATGAGATTAGAAAACAGATTAATGGTGGCTTTAAGAACCACATTCACTCCTAATGAAACCAGCTCAATTCTTAAGACAGTATGAGGAAAGGCTCACAAGGTAAATATGCTACAATGAGATAGGTTTGTGGTGTCTATTAGCTCGCCCCAGTGATACTGACTTATCATCCTGTTGAGATAAAATTCATTTACTACACAGTATTGAAATATATAGGTTTTAAGATGTCAATTAATACATACTAATCTTTTCACCTTACTATATTTTGCTGATCAGAAAAAATTGAGTATTCACTTAAATATTGTAATAAAACAGGTTAAACTACCACCTTAATTTTATTTTTATCTGTTTATTTAACAGGACACTGGGTAGGACATTTTGCTCTCAAATAATTTTGTCTAAGACTCTAACTTGGGGAAGAAATGACTCCTGTAGTCCCATCCTTCCATTCCCATTCCCTGCACTGCAGAAATGACTCTCAAGCTGGGCTGCTTTATTGGAATCATCTGTGGGAGCTTTCAAGCCTACTGATACCAAACTCCAACACAAAGAAAATCTACTTAAACTGGCTTAGGGTAAAACTTGGGCACCGGTTCCTTAGACAATTCTAATATGTGGATGAAGATGACAAACCTAATCTACAAACAACATCCAACATATTGGTAAGGCCCATCTTCTCCCTGTGACTTGCTAAGAAATACCAGAGTTAATGCCACAGATCTCTCTCCTTCCCAACTTCTAATTGATATATGAAAAAGCCCAGGAAAGCTGGGCATGGTGGCATATGCCTGTAATCTTCAGAATCTGGGAAGCTGAGGCAGGAGGATCATTGTAAGTTTGAGACCAGCCTGGGCTACAAAGTGAGCTCAAGGCCATTCCAAACTGCATAGTGAGACCCTGTCTCAAAAAGACGACAAAAAAAAAAGGGAGGCCAGGAATAAGGCCATGATGGAGGCTGACCCTGAAAAAGGACACAATATTTAGGGGGAACCAGGCACACATTCCCCAGCTGGGTGTGAACTTAGCCAGCTAACTGGACTTGGCATCAAGTGGGAGTTCATGGCAATAGAACACATTCTGGAGGTAGAAGGTATCTCCTCTCCTAGCACTGCTAGTAAATATCCTAGAATATGAGGTATTCAGTGCTTTACCCTCCACTTTAAAACGTATCTGAAATTCCAGGATAACAGGAATAAATGCATTCATCATCCTGGTTTTTTTGGTACCAGGGATTGAATTCATGACCTCACACTTGCCATGCAAGTGCTTGAGCCGCTGAGCTATATCACTGGCCACCATCCTGCTGTATTTAAAAATGGCAGCAGCAGTTCTGTGCTGTATAAAAATGCCGAAGCAAGTATGAAAACATAAAGACTAACATTAAAAGAATCCTTTGGCACTGTCAAAAATCAACTCATGTCTTTATGAAATCTCTTCAGTTACTCTAATGAACTCAAAAAATATTTTAAAAATCAATGCTAGTAGCTAGAGTGGTAGGACATACCTCTAAATACAGCTACTCAGGAAGGGAAGGTAGGAGCAATGTAAATTCCAGATCAGCCTGGGCAACTCAGTAAGATCCTCTCTCAAAGTTAAGTTTTTTGGAAGGAGGAGAGGGCTTAGGTGATTTCTTTCCTAGCATGAATAAGGCTATAGGTTTGAGCTCCATCACAAGGGGAAAGGGTGAAGGGGTAAAACACATAGAACTGGCAAATGAACACAAGACGTCAAGGCAAGGAGAAGCCAATGAAATGGTTAGGGGAGAATTGACAAGGTGGGGTGAGATTTGCACTGCCTGTGCTCTGAAGGGTCCGGTTTAAGTGCAGAGACAGAAACGATCCGGACATTAGAAGGCACAATGAGGACACCTCCTTACATGTAACACAAAGCTGAACAGGCTGCGGGGGAATTTAGAGCATCCTAATAGCCTCATGGAGAAGGATTCTAGTGCAAGATGATAAACCGGAGATAATGGAAGAAAATGGGTTATGTAAAATGTCACTTACCAAATCTCTTCTAATTCTACAATGACTTACATATTATGATGCTATAGAATCATTCCAAAAAGATCTCTTTATCGAGCCATAAACAAGATACAAAACTCAGTATCAAAATCAGCAGTCTTCCTGCCACACAATTCAGAAGATTAGTGTTTTCAGAAATAGAGTTACTGGAGACATTTGTGTTAATAGTGTTAATAATGACTTTTTTCATCTTAGTAAAAAACTAAAAGTGCTAAAAACGTAACAAGAAGTGTTGAGAGCAGAAAAACCACAACCATAAAGAAGATAGCACAAAGATGCACCCATGAAATCTCTGACATACTGACAGAGACCTTGTCTGTAATGTTACTCCTTATTCTCCTCTTCTCCATCTTATACTAGTACTTCTCTTCTTCCCATCCTAGAAACTGAGTGTCACTTAAGGCTGTTTAACTTCTGGTCCTTGCTACCTCATTTATCTGTTATTTGATCATAACCCTCTCAAGGCATCAGGCATCTAACTGTCATAGAGTACAATATCCCCAAATCTGTATTACCTCACCCCTGCCTCTATATACAATTTCACCTTTTCCTCTCTTAAGCCTACTCATCCCTGGAGGATCCCTCTCCCCAATTACTTCTTCCTATTCAGTTTCCATATCACAGGTTCTAGAATGAGACTGACTGAGTTTTCATCTAGATGGTATCACTTAATGTGTAATCTCAGCAAGGCCCTGAATGTTTCCTCTACTTTTCTCACTGACAAAAGGGAAATGACTATCCCCATCTCGAGGAGTAGTTGTGGGATCTAAACAAGTTAATATATTTAAATGGTGTCTATAAACATGGGAATTATTATTACTATTATCTTAGTACTACCTGCTTCTAGGATTTAATCCTCTTATCTATCCCTTGTTTCATATATTTAACATTCCATGATGATTTTCCTGGTTATGCCAATCCACTTCAAGTTGCTTCTTCAAATTCTTGCTGTGCTCACTAGTGTTAACTGAGTACTCTAGAACAAGATCAAATTTGGAGTAATGTATACCTGAGCTGAATCCTCCACCTGGCGCAGCTGTGAAACCACATATATGTGACTCATCTGAGCTCTCCTCATCAGAAAAATCAGACCCATTACAAGTAAAAGCTTCAATCTAGCATGTGCCAACCATCTTGTTCTTCCTTCCTAAAATATTCTGTGGGATAAATGATAGTTACAGAATTTTCTTTTGCATAAGGCAGTTTAGAATCTTATATATTATATGTCACTAGTAGATACAGAATGAGCAAGAAGTGTTAAAAACTCCACTAGTCCCATAAGGAGAGAATTCTGTACTCACCAACCAGAAAAGTCTTTACATTTCTAAACATGGGGAGATCTCAACAGAGAAAGCAGATATTTATGTGAAAAATAAATCAGTCTCCCATTAAAAAGGGACAACACATCAGCAGACATCATTTCTTTCCCTAAAAATGCTCAAACAAAAGCTACAAAAATACCATTCCAGGCACAGCAGATTATTCAGCAAATTGCTGACAGCTACATTACTGCTTTGTTGCCAGGAAGCAAATTCCCTCTATTAGCAGCAGTGCCCTCTGCACAAATGACTGACTGGAGCCTACCTTTTACTTAGAAACTGATTATGGCTTAATGGCAACTGCAAGAGACCACATAAAAAGTCAGGTCTGAAGCCTTAATGGCAATATTCATAGAGATGCTCCTTCTTTTCTAGAAATTATCCAGTACATAAAACACAATGTTTTAAAAGAGCAATAGAGGTTAGATCAGTGGAAGAACACTTGGCATTATAAGCAAGGTCCTGGGTTTGATCTCCACCATTGCAAATAACAATGACAGTAACAATAGTGAAAGATAAGATGCCTCATCTACAAATTCAGGTGAGAGAAAATAAATGTTTTACATACTGCGAGTAGGATTTGCCTGTGATAGGGAATAGGCAGAAGAATATGTGAGCAACTAAAGAATGAGTCTATGCATTCCACTCCTCAAAGATAGGATAGTAGAAGGAAAAATAGAAGTAGTCAATAAGATTAGATAACAGCTTCCCTACTGTGTTGGAAAACTGTTTGGTTCAAACAACTCTCCTGAAAAGGGAATAACCCCTTTAAAAAAACTAACCATATCAAGCATTCTCCCAGTCACCCTAACCTTCTGAATCAACATTATGACACCATTTTAAAAAACTGAAAAATTCAGACCTAATAGCTAATGTAGAGTCTGATATGTAAAATTTAAAGCATATAGTCACCTACAGCCCTGGCTGAATATCCTGAAGTTTTATCTGCTTCCTGTTTTCTCATCTCACTTTAAACCTACTCTTAAGATTTATTCAGTAAGGCTGTCCTGGAGACTCTGCCTGCTGTAATTCCAAATCCCTACCATGAAGTACAGACCCTTCCCTATACCCACGGTCATGTCCCTACTTCAGGTTTTCCATGTCTCTCATCTGCCTACTATAATAATCCCATACTAGGTGTCGCTGCGATCACCTCTCCAGTCACAGCATCATTTTTCACCACCGATTTCTCACTACTGGCTGCCCAGGCCTACTATAGTCCTATGAGCAAAGGCTGGAGTGCTTGGAGGGGTTCTCATCTGTCTCTCACTACCTGGACAGCTACACCTATGCCTCAAAGTCCTTTTGTACCCACTTCAAATGACAGCTCATGAGGAGAGCTGAGGCTGATATTCCCGAATTCTGTATGGCACTGCCCCCTCCATACTGTCACTTGCATGTGTGGCTCACCATCATTTCTACTGACTTTATCTGTGACAGTGACCAAGTTTCACTGCTTCCTCAAGTTTTCTTAAAGCTTGAGACATGCAGTTACCTGGAGCAAGAAGAGCAATAATTTTCAAGTCAGTGTGTACAGTACAGATTTCTTTCCCATCATCTACCTCAGTGTGTCTGAACCTGAATTTCCCCATCTATAAAATGAGGATTTAAAAAACACTTGAGACATATCATGGTCTGAAGCAACTATTTTATTAACTTCTCAAATATTTTCATTCATGTCTCAGTATAGGTCACTTACTTTTAAGCAGACATAAAGCATCTTTTTCATCTTGTTTATGAGGAACTTCTGGGAATAATAATAAAAGAACCTCTAGAATTTACACAAAATTAACTTGTTAAAATGGTCAGCCCTGACTAGAGAATTTTCCTAAATCTTCTCAGGTTTGTTTATCTGAGCTACTGTTCCATGTTGGTACATGAGGGAGGAAACCCAGGCCAATATCAGTGACTCATCTGTACTAAAACAACTGAGAGGAAGAAGTCAGTGCTCATCTACCAATGCCTTTAGGAAACATCCATCAGTCTTCGGCTACAAAATGAGAAAATTAGTGATAAAGGAAAAATTCTGAGATGCCCTAAATTTACAACTCTCAAGGATGGAGGATGAGATAAGACATGCTAATAAGCTAACAACTTGGGACCAAATCAGTAATAAACTGGTGCACATTCTTTCACCAGTGTTGAAACCTTATCTCAAAACCCAAGGAGCATGATGATTAAGACCACTGTTTTTGGCTTACAACCCCAATTAGTCAAGCAGCAACATGGGCTTCTTATAGACAGCCCTCCTATCCTAAAACTTTGTCAATTCCCAGTCCTTAGCCTTTTTATCTATAGCCAAAGTAGGTTTGATGTAATTTTTATGCGTCCTTTTCTCAAAATTTTCATCATAAAATACTATGTCTTTTTAGATCCAACAGACAGTTTTCCAACTGCTACTCAGCCTTGCTGCTGGTGGCTCAGGGAAGCTGCTCCAGCACAGTGCTCTCAGTTGCTGTTGTTGCTGCTGCTGCTGAAGCTCAAACTCAGGGCCTCATACATAAAGTGCTCCACTACTGAGTTATACCTTCTTCACCCAGGAGCACTCCCTTCTATCTGGCTAGGATTTACTGTGGCTCAATAAATCTTTTATTCAGAGATCTCTTGGTTTGAAGAATTTCTATTTAAAACTGACTTATGCTTTTACAATTTTTAAGTCAGGTGCAGTCACAAGCCTATACTCCCAGCACTTGGGAGACCCAAATAAAAAGGATGGCAAGTTTGAGGCTACCTACATAGCAAGACCCAGCCTCAACACCACCCACAAAAAAATGAATAAATAAATAAATAAATACAATCTTCATTGGTTTTGTTTCTGGTTCTAAAATCATCATTCACTAATTGTTGCTGTTCCATAATGTACCCAACATTACCACTGCTAAACACAAGCTAGGTAACCTTGAGGCAGCTGACAAAGGGCCCAGCAACATCAGCAGTAAACAATTTGTTATGGTTTATATTCAGATGGCTCCACTGCTCCACAAGCCTCATGCAATCATGGATGCAGCCAAATCTAGTATTTGTGAATGTTTCATTGACTAGCACTCAGATTGGCGGTATGAGCTATACCCACCCAGGAATGGAGCCAGCATACAGGGTATTTGCAGGAAGAAAGCGTGTCTTCTCTCTCTTTTGCCTGGTTTACATTTTGCTGCAGGGTGGCCATTAACCACTGCCCCTAAGCCATGTCATTTTGCCTTGGAGCCAACTGAGGATGGACTGAAACCTCCAACCTGCAAGAAATAAACCTTCCCTTCCCAAACTTTGGGTGTCAGTTGTTTTGTCTCAACAACCAGAAAGAAAAGTAACTAAGATACATCCCAGGCAGTGTTTCTCAGATTTTATTGCTCAGAACAATAAAAGGTATCCCCTTCAAAAAAAAAAAAAAATGTAGAAGAGTAATATCTTACTACCATAAAAATCTAAGAGCTTCTATCCTATTTGACAGTCCAGATCATACTAGTAAGTGCATACATTAAAAGGCTGCTGTGTAGTCACTGTTACCCTGGGGGCAGTGACAACATAATAAAGCAATGAATAATCAATTGAGGAGATCTTTCATTCAATAAGGATTTATTGGACACCTTCTAGGTGTTCTAAACACAACAGAGAGGATAAAAGCCAAACAAAATACCTAGTTATCTATGCATATATAAAAACAAAGTTGGGAGGTTCAGAAAGAAAAAGAGAGAAAGACTGATCAATCCAAGTAGTTTCACAGCTGGAGAAGATCCCTGGCGGAGAGTTCTTACACTGAGAATTAAAACTGTATTTGCCTACAGAAGAACTCATGTCACTGACCAATGGATTTTTAACCCTTAAACTTAAAGAGAGAAGGTGAGAGGAAAGGAGAAAAGGATATATAATTACTGATTCAATAATCTGGATGGCTTTATTTTCTCCACAATTTTCAAAGTGTTTTCAACTAATATATCATCTTTGAATCTTACAAATCTTTGAATCTGCTAGTTGGGCAGAACAATAATTACTACCCATTGTAACAGCTTCATTCCATAGTCAGCTGGTTCTAAGGCAAGGTGGCATGGCAAAAAAATAGTTCATGGCATGGCAAGCAGCAAGCTTTCCTCTCCCCTTTTTATTCCACCCAGGTTACAAACTTATTGGTTGGTGCCACCCACACCCAGGGTGGGGCTTTCCATCTTCCACAACCAGAACTATGCTAAGCCAATCAGTAGACTAATCCAGTTATCACACCATAATCCAGTATCACACACCCATGCTCCAGGAACCTACTAAATAAAGGCCCCACCTACAAGAACAGGAAGCAATGAGGGGACACCTGGATAGAAACCGAAACACCTAGTATTCACTACATTCTACCACTAAATGCATGCTTTCCAAAACTTGGCTCCCTTTCTTTCCTTCTTAGCTGGACATGTGAATTATTGAACGGGGCAAGACAGGCATTTCATGTTTTGTCACTATGTGCTCCTCTCTAATTTATGGTGAGCAAGGATATGAAGACTGCATCAGTTTAAGTCTGCAACAATGACTTTATTTTCAACATTTAAAAGTTTGTAGCACAAGTGATATGGCTCACTTGTAGAGTTCAGTAGAGTCCAGGCTTGGCATCCCCAAAATACCAAATAAATAAATAATAACAGTTTGTATACTGTACTAAGAATGTTAATACATTTTCTGATTTCAAGAATAGTGGTCACGATTGCTTAACATACATATTTCAACTAGCTTTAACTTACTGGAAAACTCTTTCATAGTTTCTAATCATGAACAGTTCAATACTATTTCATTCAACACTCATTCTTGAAATAGATATGAATTGCCAGCACTTTATTCTAAGGTACTAGGGAACCAATAATGAATAAAACAGACAAACCTCCCTGTCCTTAAGAGATTACACTATAGAAACTGAGAGAGAGAGAGAGAGAGAGAGAGAGAGAGAGAGAGAGAGAGAGAGAAAGTAGGTACTGTGTCAGGTGGCAGCATTAAGAAAAAAAGGGAGCAAGCAATATTGAAGGTGGGGTGTAATTTTAGGTATTTTATAATTTTATAAATTTTTACCACCACCAACAGGAAACACTTGCATTTTTGATTTTCACTCATAGTAAGAAATTGTGATCACTAAACAGATAGAAATGTAGATTAACAAGTTTTTCTTTACATTTGTAAAATATCTAATTTACACATATTATCACCTGAAAGTCTAAAGGTATAGTAAATAATTTAGAAGCTTTAAAATACTGAGTTACCTGATGACCCGGTGTTGCAACCATAGTGAAAATTTAGCAACTTTCACAGGAACTAGACATAATATATCCATTTGGTAAGAGGACATTACAAAAGAACTTACTAAAATGACTGCAATATTTCCTTTCATTTTGCACAGGAAAATTGTACCTACACAATGTAAATTGGTAAATTTGACCATTACACTGACCAATTTTAATTTTTTTAAAGTTACTAATAAAAAAAAAAATGAAGAGCGTCTCCAAAAGAATCTCAATGCTACTACCTAACCTTTCTACAAATACATTTAAACCAGTATAGTTGGCTTACCTACTCATAGGTAGCTGAATCTTATCAACATGTATATATACAATAATTGCTTTGGATTATCGCTATCAGAAACTTAAATAACATTGGTAAATAAATCTATGATAGTGTGTAATTTAAACCTTCCTAGCCAATCTTTTAGCAACTTTTTAATCCAATATCCTAATTTATTTGGATACTGACCTTGTAATAACATAAAGCAAAAGTGCTGGTGAGAAGCCAGATTGTAAGGTAAAGGTAATAAAAGATACATAATAGGAAATGCCCTATTTTTGACCCTTAAGCTTACTGTGTACACTAATAGGAAGTGGCACTGATTTTTACAAGAAGATCCACCTAGAATATCATGCTGTGATGGGCAGTGGTTATAAAACTCTCAAGGTTACAATATTCTAAAATTGCTTTTAACATCCAACATTAGCTTTCTTGATTTTGCTGACAAGCACACTTTGTAACATAATAGATTAATAATGGAAAAGAGGAAAACTCTTATCAGTGATAGAAAGACACCCATTGACAGAAACAAAAAGAAAGAGGGCAAAGTGTAAAACTATACTAAAAATTGACAGGCAGTGGTATCCGGAACCCAGCATGAAGTGGAAGATTTCAGGGCAGTAGAAATGGCATTGTAAAAAGCATTAATAAAAGCTTATTCTATTTATTTTGCAATGCTGGGCATTGAAGCCAGAGCTTCTCACATGTCATGCAAGTACTCTACTAGTGAGCTCTATCCCAAGCTAAGTAACTTATTTTAAGATACGTAATTGTTAGATTTCCTTAAATTTATGTGGAAGTGAAGAATATTATCTTTAAAGTATTCAGTTATAGATAAGAGAGTTGTCCAGATACATCTAGAAGCCACGAATTCTTCTGTTTTCCCTATTCTAGAACTTCTTGCCAGGATAGACCTGAGAAGAAACTTGAGAGAGAACAGAACACTTCATTGTGGGGTTTGGCCAAGGGGCCTTTAATCCACAAAAGACCTGAAAGTCAACTCCACCTGTTATCTAGAGAGCCTCAGCATGGTTCAGTCCTGTAGACTTCTTGCTTTGAAATTTTTCAGCCCAGAGTGAGAGACATTTTCCCAATCCATCAGCCAAAAAGAAATCCCTTTTAAAATACTTTCAGAGCAAAAAGTAACTTTGAGAACCTCGGATTAATGCCTGAAACATCTACAGATGTCACTAGCAACTGAATTATCACATATGTCACTTGATCTGTTCCCTTTTCTTTCCCTATTGTTATTTCTCTCTAACCTGTGCTCTAGAAATGTACAAGTTTTGTTTGGCTCTAAGAGATAGCAGTAAGAGCTGGAGTTTGCTAAATACAACTAATGACAGCAGCAAGATATAAGTGTCGGTCACTTTGCTAAATGTTTTTGCAAATATGACTTTAATCCTCACAACAACCCTGTGACATAGTATTATCTCTATTTTACAAATGTAGGAACCGGCTCTTAAAAGTTAACTACTGACCATAGTCAGCCTAACAAACCTCAAAGTACGGATTTGAAACCTAGATACTAGTCTTACACCAAAGAATACTGTCCTTTTACGTTAAGCCGTAATGCTTGTGCTCTAAAATCTTACAGATCTGTATATTAACCCTAATAATACCAGTTTATCACACTCACTAGTATGGTTTGGTATGTTAATTCAATCTGAATTTCATGGAGCATGAGGCAGTAACAATACCACTTTGTCAGCACTATTAATTTTGTTTTTCCTTTGCTAGTGCTCAAACCCAGAACTTATAGCCAGGACCTATGCACAGTATACAAGCACTCTAACCACTGATGCTACGGCCCCAGGATCCACTTGGGAGCATTAAATGAGCTTACCCTATAAACTTTGGGTAGCGGCAGCACAGTAGTGGGACACTGTAACCAGTAATGACTATGTTTAACCTCGTTCTCTCCAACTGATTTTCCATTATAGAGACAACCACAAAAATATACTAACGAAAAGGAAAAGTTGTAGACAACCACTAAGTGCCTCAAGGGCAACACCAATGGTCAGTCTGCTTTGGTCAAGTTTCAGGTACTGCAAAATAAATGCAACTGCACTTCCTCCAAGCCTCTTGTGTATTGGGCCCAAAGCGCTAGACTGAATTTCTAAGATGAAAATAAACAGCAGCTGCTAGCATGCTCCTCACGGGGTGCTCGCTCTACCCTGAAATCAATGGTCACCTTCTCCCACGTTACCTGTCGCTTTCACCTATGCAATGCGCGGCACTTCCCGTGCACCCAACCTTTCTTCTGGCCGAGCGCGTGGCGCGAAGACCACCCCCCCCCGTCCCTCTCCCCACGGAGGGCCGAGGGTCCCGTGCTCCTCCCACTCTGGTGCGCGAGCTCCAGGTCCCCGCGGCGCTCGAGGCCGAACCGAGCCCCGAGCCCCTGCTCCCCTGGGAGGCGCTGCCCGGCCCAGTCCCGGCCCCGTCAGGCCGCGACCCCGCAGGCGGCCCCTCGAGAGCCCCGGCGCGCCCCGCCAGCCTCCGCCCCAGGCTCGTCAGCCTTGAGGAGCCCGCACGCGGAGCCTGGAGCCCGGACTCCCCGGCAGGGCCGCCCTCCACCCGAGATGCGCGGTCTGGCCGGCCAAACCGGTGCCGAGCACTCACACGCCTGACTTGAAGACAGTCGGGAGAAGGTGGCCGCGCAGACAGCGTCCAACAGTGGGCCGGGCCGCGGGGCCCCACCGGAACCCGGGCGGTAGGGGCGGGGTGGCAGGGGCGGGACCTCAGATATCCCCGCCCACCCAGGCCCCGCCCGCTCCGGACCGCGTCTCTCCGGGTCTGCAAACTAACGTTTAAGGGTGCTCCGGGAAAACTCAAGAATTTCAGAATTAAAATTAAGTTTCTTGCTGCACCAAAATAAATTCCTGAAAGCCAAAAGAATTGAAATATTTTAGGAACTCTATACCACATCAGAATCGAGAAAAACTCAGCATGGTAATAATAAAAAGCTCACTGTTAATTATACTTGATGAAGAGGTTTTTTTTTTAGTGTGTGTACACCCAGCATCACTTTACAGCCTTAATTTCATTTAATCTTCATAATACTTTTATGAGGTATTTGGGGCCTTATCCCTATTTTACGAATGAAAAAGCTACAATTGGGTAACTGGAGATTTGATAGCTAATTGGTCTGTTTCCCTAAAGGGAAAATTTCTACTAATTACAACTTCAAAATGCGCTGCTAAACTGGCGGAGTGGCACATGCCTGTAATCAGAGCAAACTGGAAGTCAGGGGATAGCAACTGGTAACTAAAAGAGACCCTACTTTCAAAAAAAAAATTTTTTTTTTAAAGGGCTGGGTTCGGTCCCCAGTACTGCCGAACACACACACACACACAGAGACAGAGATAGACAGAGGCAGAGAGACAGAGAGAGAGAGAGAGAGAGAGAGAGAGAGAGAGAGAGAGAGAGAGAGAGAGAGAGGGAGAAACCGCCATACAAGCAGAGAAATGATAACAGAGAAAAAGGTACCAAGTTGCAAGCACAGAAACCCAGCCTGCATGGCTGCAGTACAGTGAGTGGAAAGGCGTATTAATTGATTACTACAGACTGCTGGTTTCGTTTTAGGGTTTTTGTTTTTCTGGTTTTTCGCTTTGTTTTTTGTTTTGTTTTCTTTTGTTTGGGGGTTTTTTGGTTTGTTTATTTTTGTAGTTTTTTTTGTTTTTGTTTTTGTTTTTGAGACAGGATCTCGCTACATAGTTCAGGCTGGCCATGTGCTCACTTTGCAGCCCAGGCTGGTCTCGAACCTGCAACAATTCTCCAGCCTCAGCCTCTCAAGTGCTGGGATTACAGGCATGCGCCACCATGCCTGGTGGGTTTTTGTTTTTTTAATTAGTACATTTTTGCGGTACATAATGGTTACATTCATGGGAAGTTGGTGCATGTAAATAACACAGCTTAATTCTTTTTTCATCCCCTTTCTACCCCTCTCTCTGCTTCTGAAGACCACTGGTTTTTCCAGGTATGGTGGTACATGCCTGGGAGGCCACAGCAGAGGACCTCAAGTTGGAGTTTAGCCTATGCAATGTAGCAAGATCCTGTCCCCCCAAAAAATGTAAAAAGGGCTGAAAGATAGCTCTAAGTGAAGGTTTTGTGTTCAATACCATACACACACACACACACACACACACTAACATATACACTGCTGTTTATCTTTTAAATTCTGGTTTTATATTCAAATGAAGGTCCTTATGCACCACTAACTGAATTGCAAGTTTCAAATTTCCAGAACACATAGGATTCATACCTAACTTTCAAAATTTTGTCTCCACTAAAGCAGGGAAAAGAAAGGGATAGTTTCTTACTTTTAGTATCCAAAGAAAGCAATGTAAAACTGGAATACATAAAGGCATAGCTATTCACGATGCTTATTTATTCTAAGTGATCTAAGTTTCATTTTGTTTGTTCTCATCTATTCGCCTACTAATTCAACATATATCAAGCAAATTAAGGTTCTAGAAATTAAAAATAAGTATGGGATTTAATACCTAGTAGAAAGTTAAATGCATGCTAAATTGAATGAGATACTCACAAAATACCTACATGTTATAACCTGAGGGCTGTTGTTTCATCTGTTGGATTTTTGTTCCTCACAGTTCCAGTTTTAAACATTGGAGTACTGCAAGACTTGTTCCTTAGACTTGACTTTTTCTTTTTTCATTCACATCTTTTATTATCAAGTTGCACAGCTTTGAATTTCATATACATTCTTTTTTTTTTCAATTTTTAATTTTTAGTAGGGTTGTAGTCAGGAGTTGCAAGGAAAACGAGACAATATGGGAAACATAATTTATAGTATTCTTTTATAATAGTCACCCAAAAGTCAAATACAAAAGAAAGAATGCAGGAAATCTGTCCATACACTAAGAGCCAAAGAATCCAGCTGAGGGCCTGGATCCCACGGCAATATTCTGCATGAGTTCAGCTGAAGACTTAGAGCCTATGACAATGTCCTCCCTGAGTCCAACTGGAGGCCTAAAGCCCACAATATCTCATGCAGTCTGTTTCACAGATCTACACTGGGAAGGCCTAAAGGTCAGAGGTGGCCAGCAGGATGAAAGATCTGTGCCAGCAGGCTGAGGGTTCTGCATTGGAGCCAGGAAGCAATGCTCAAAGTAAGGAACAGTGCTCCCCCGAAAAGTATCACAGCCATTCTCAGTGACAAGATCCTGAGCTCCTCTGATGAAGACAGGTGAGTTCATATCAGGAAAGACTAGACAAACTCCAACAGGAGAACCAACAGCACCATGGAGAACCAACAATACAAAAAACTTCTCTTCTCCAGTTCTCCTTTTCATCTTGGCAACAATCCTCAAGTGGACCCTCCATGCTCAGCACCACAGTTAGTTCAGTTTAGTTGGTGTTACAAGTTGACCACCAGTTATCAATCCACCATGATTAGTATAGTTTGTAGTACAAAATGATTAGATTCTTTGGGGGGAAGTTGTTACATGTACGTAACACATTTCTTTTTTAATCCTCTTCCCCTACTATCTCTCCCTCCTCCGTCCATCTCTTGAGCTCCTCCTCATCTGCAAAAGATGTATCTCCCTATTTCCTAGTACTTTTTTGTTTTGCTCTTTATCTATATTTGAGGTTTCTCATATAAGATAAAGCATGTGATATTTAAGCTTGAGTACCTGATTTATTTCATTTAACATTATAGCCTCTAGGTGCATCCATTTTTTTACAAATGACTCAAATTTATCTTTCTTTATTGGAAAGTAGGACTCCATTGTGTATAAGTACCACATTTTCTTTATCCATATGTCTATTGATGGGCTGGCTTCAAGATTTAGCTGTTTCGAATTGTGCTGCTATATGTCTGTAACTCAGGGGATAGCTGGCTCAAATGGAATTTCTATTTTTAGTTTTTTGAGGAAACTCCATACTTATTTCTACAGTGGTTGTACTAGTTTACACTCCCATTAACAATTGAGAAGGGTTCCTTTTCACCTGCAGTCTTTCCGCCATTAATATTGGTGTATTAACCAGGGCTACCGCCATCTAATGGCTCCACGGGGGCTCCCTCCTGTGGCTGGCAAGGTGTGTTGTCAATGGGAAACAGCTATGCTCCACAAGGCTGCTTCTCCACAGGGCTGCTTAAATTACTCAAGACATGAATATTGGCTGCCTGCAAAATATACTATAGATTAACAAATAATCACAGAAATGAAAGTGAAATGATAAAATATGCTTAGGGCCATAAAGGAAACAGTAAAATATTTGGAGGAATCAAGAGAAGTTTCTCTGAGGTAATGGCATTTGCACTGAGAGTTAAAACACACACTCACATTAGCTAAGGAATGGTGGGCAAAGGGCAATGGTGTCAGGTAGTGGAATTTGAAGGATTCCTGATAAAGAGCATATCATGTAAGGTGGGCTGAGTCTCACTGGAGAAAATAAATGATAGTGTGGCTGAAATCTATTGCAGGGAGAAGGAGAAATATAGCGGGGGAGAGGGAAAGGGAATATGCATAATACATATACTGAATGTAAGGTTATGAAAACAGAAACCAAGTAACAGTGTAGACTCTGTAAGCAATGTATCGGATGACATGACATAAAGGATTTTATGCAGGGGAATAACACACTGTAATTTATCTTCTTTTCTTGAGGCACTGGAGAAAAACTCTTAGGTCTTCACATATGCAAAGTAAGCACTCTACTGAACTATACCTGAGTCTTCCATTTAGCTTTAAAAAAGATCCCATTTTGCCAGACATGGGAACGCTGGAATCCAAGCATGTGGGAGGCTGAGGAAGGGGGATTTCATGTTGGAGGGCAGCTTGATTTATATGATGAGACTATCTCAAAAGAAACAAACAAAATCTGATTTCAGAGTTTGTTCTTAGTGTAGAACATGTGCGTAGCATGTGCAAAACTGTAGGTTCAACCCCCCATAACAAAAAGCAAAATCTTATTTTCTAATTATGAGGCAAAATTACACCAGAAGACTCATTATTTGAGGCCATGGAGAGGATATATTACTTAATGTTCCTGCCAAGAAAGCATTACCTAAATTGAATCATAAAAATCATAAGGAAATAATCAACCAAACTCAAATTGAGGAACACTGAAAATCAATTATTGTCAACCATAGCAAACGTAGAAAGGTTACCAGACAAACTATAGTATGACCAACTGCATTTGAATTTCAAAGAAACAACGAATTGATTTTCAGTATGCTTCATGGAAGATACTATACTAAAAATTATTTGTTGGGGCTGGAGATATACTCAGTGGTAGATTATCTGCCTAGCATGTGGAAAGCTCTAGGCTCAATCTCTGGTACCATGCAAACACAAAATGATTGTTGGTCTGAAATTAAAAATTTGCAGAGGGTCCTGTATTTTTTGTAAATTCAGTAATCCTACACCTCAGGGCACTTTGCTTTTTCTGGAGAAATTGTTTGCTATTATACTAAGTGGAAGCACAACTGGTATTTAATAGTTAGAGACTGAGGGAGTATTAAATATCCTACAATGCACAGGATAGTTTCCTACAAAAAAGAATTATCCGACTCCAAATGTCAGAACTGCTAAAGAAATTCTGCTGTAAACCAATGAAAACGTCTTTATTTCTGAGAATAAAGAGTCATGATTTTGTAATCTGTACTCACAATTTTCAACAACCAGATATCTAGTCGGCTTTGTCCACCTTCTGGTTTAAAGGCATACTTTTTTCTACATCTGCTTTACAATAAACTCTGTCTAACCTTCTGCAAAAAAAGGAGAACATAATATGCACAGCATATGAAATATGCATAAAAGAAATGAGAAATATGCATTAAGAAACTTGAGAAAATTAACAATGGTTGAATCTAAGTGAAAAGTCTATGGGCATTCTTATAGCTTTTCTAAGGATTTAAAATTTTTTAATGAAAATCTTAATTAAAAATTCACTAGGATGAGTGAAGGAAGATGGCTAAAGTTCAAAAGAAGTTGGAAAAGAGATCTATGCATTTTAAAAGGTGTACTTCAGAAACAAAACAACCAGATGCAGTGTCATACACCCAGCATTTGGGAGGCTGAAGCGGGAGTATAAAAGCTGGAGTCTTGCTTGGGTAATTTAACAAGTCCCTGCTTGAAAAATTAAAAAATTAAAATTACATAAAAAGGGTGAGGGTTGTAGCTTAGTGCAAAGGCCCTGGGTTTAATTCTCAGGACTGGAAAGAAAAACAAAACAAAACAAAACAAAACAAAACAACAGAGGGATATCATTGATGTGGTGGAAGGAGCTATCACAAGAAGAAAGTACATTGTATTTGGAGCCAGAAGGTATGATTTCCAGTCTTCTAAGAAAAATCTACTATGTTTAGTTACCAAATCTACTTGGTTTAGTTACCAAATCTTTCCCATTGGTAAACTTGGGACCCAAGTTACTTCACAAAAGTAGTCGGGAAGATAAATGGAAGATAAAACTAAAGTGTACTAATTCCCTCTATAGTACTAAAAGTACTTACATAGAATGCAACATAATTTTTTAACTATCACTACTTTTCCTTGTTGCCCATAAAAGTAGGAATCTATATAGTAGATACTTTATTTTGCTGCATGTTTTTACCCACATATGATCTGAAATAGGACTCAAAAGTCTTGTCATTCATTCCAAAAGCTACACATTCCAAATCATACAATCGTGCAATCCGTATCTTTTCTCTTGGCCATGTTAGGAATTAAGCCCTGATCTTGTCCTGGTCCTGCACATGACGGGAAAGCATTCTACCAACCAAGTACCCCTAGCCCAGAACAAGCTCCTTGGTATGTGTCCTCTTCTCCCTAGTCTTTTTTAGGTAAGACCAGCTAGTATTTTGTCTACATTGTTCCTGGTCTCTGGTTTCTTTCCCTTTTGAATCTCTGGTTTCTCAATCTCTTCCTTTCTCCTATGTGGGGTAACTTAATTTTTCCAAGCATTTATTTACAAAAAGGACTCCCCTCTAGTGCCAAGATTCAGTCTATTTTAGAAGACGCAGGAAAATTACGGATAACAAATCACTTTCTCTTTCTTATATGCACAATGTATGCTCTTTTGAGAGCTTTCAGTTCTCTTGTAGAAATCTACTCTCTAGTCAATGAATGATACCCAGTGAACTGAGACCTAAAGTAAACTTCACGGGAGAACTTTTTTGCACTGCACCTGTCTGCGTGCGCAGGCGCAGAGGCTCCAAAAAAGGTCCCTCCCAATCCGGGCACTTCCCGCCCCCGGAAGCTGTGAGGAAGTCCTGTGGCCGGAAACGGCGCTGGGCAGGAATTTGGAGGAGGTGGCTCTGTCTTAAGAGGTTGAGTCTTGTTTTCGCTCCGCCCCGCTTCGCAACGGCCTGACGACTTGTAGGGTCTGGTGTATGAGTATAGGTCATGGCGCTGGCCTTGAGACTGTGGCGCTTTGTTTGCTTGGGACGTGCGGCTCCGGGGCCTCGGTTTCCCACGAGGACTCCGGGCAGCCCCGGGCAGTGCAGCCTCCGGCCATTCCGCTGCTCTGAGGTAACCTCGGCGTCCTGGCTCCGCTCCCTCCCTGGAGAGTGGGTTCGGCCCCCTCTGAATTTTGTAGCCCCACGCCACCTATGAATGGGCGTGTGAACCCTGCCAAGACCTCAGGCCAGGAGTACCGGGAGCGCTCCCAGGACCGACTGGTGGGCTTGGGTGAGGCAAGGAGTGTATCGTCTCTCCCTGGGAGCAACCTCCTGCTTAACCTTTCTGTGTGAGCGTATGGAGAAGGAACTTCGACCGCTATGAAACCTCACTTTCAGCTGTATCAGATATGGTGACAGCTCTTGAGGCTGTTACTTTAGCCTTTTAAATTGATCGTGTGACCGAAAATTTCTGTGACTCAGAAACGGAGATTTTTGTGCTGTTGAGGGCTTTTGTAATTATTTCAGTTGTTTTGTCTCAGTGTCTAGGAAGATTGTCAGGATGTTGGATTGTAGACTCACATCTGACATTAGACTGGTCGTGGCCCACTGTTGATGCTTGAAAAGGGAATGGGGGGGTAGGCATTGCATTGACGCATATGCAGTATTTCATTTGAACTGTTTCATTACTTTAAACTCTAAAATACCTTTTTAAGCACCGGTATTTTCTTTTATTGCCCCTAAAAGTTTTTCATGGAGTTCATATCGTAGGTACTTTATGTTACTGCATGTTTTCACCTGCCTAAGTTCTGAAATAAGACTCAAAAGTCTTGTCATTCACTCCAAGAACTGTACGTTCCACATACAACCGTGTTTAAATGTCTTTAAAACAGACATTTATTATCTCGTAGTTTCTTTTGGTCAGGAATCCATGTATGATTTAGCTTGGTTCCTTTTGGCGAACATCCATGAGGAGGTTAAGTCATGCTGTCAGCTACTGAGGTCTTTGAAAGTTCTGTAGGCAGACTTTCTTCACTGGTTTTGATGCCAGCAATTGCAAAACAGCCTCTGGCTTCTCTTAGCACGGGCAAGTGGTCAAAAAAGATGAGAGTAAGGGTCACAGTGTTTTTGTTTTATTAGATAATCTTGGAATTGACACCACTTCTATTGTATTCTGCTTTTTGGAAGGGACATGATAAATCCAGTGTATATGCTAGATACCTCAGATATTTGTACAAATTATTAGTATCTTGGAGGTGTCACAGCCCTGAATCTGTAATACTTTTTTGACATACTGTCTTGCTGTTTAGCTCAGGTTGGCTTTGAACTACTATGTAGCCCAGACTGACCAACTGCTTCAGTCTCCAGAATGTTAGGATTACACCATGCCCAGCAGGACCGGTTTTTTTTTTTTTGGCTGTTTGATTTTTTTTTTTTTTTTTTGTCTTTTTGAGACAGGGTCTCGCTATGCAGTTTGAGATGGCCTTAAATACACATCCTCAGCCTCCCCAGTTGTGGGATTGCAGGTGTGCACCACCATGCCCGGGTGGACCAGTTCTTTTGAGATGGCAAATAAAAGTCATGTAAAAGTAGATGTTGAATATACAATTTTGAAGTTTAGAGGAGAGATCCAGGTAAAGGTAGCGTATTTTGGGCTTGTTAGTATCTAAGACCAAGAATGGAATGAGATCATAAATAAAAAAGAAGAGGACCAAACAGCACACAGGTGGACCTTGAGATGTTGGAGATGAGGAGCTAAGAAAAGAGAAGGAGCAGTCATTGAGGCAGGAGGAAATCCAGGAGAGTTGTTATTTCAAAAGTGAACTGAAGGGTTTTAGGAGTAACAATATAATTACGTGTTGGTGTTACTGACTTAAAGTTCCTCTGTGTCAAAGTTATTTTGGCGAAAAGAAAAAAGAATTTATTAAAAGCTAGCTGTGAGGAAATAAGGGGCCTCATTTGCCACAGAACTTTATCTTATCCTGTACAAATGTACAGGTGTTTTGTGTCAGAGAGTGGGGAATAGAAAGGCAGTACACATCTCCAGGCTTGTTCATTGTTTTCTAGCATCTTCTTGATTGCACCCTTTCCTGTGGAAAGGAAGTAGTTCCTAACTTTCTGCAGGCAGCATTTGCACACTTTGTCGTTGTGTTTGGGTTTAGGAGAGGAGAGTGTTAGTTTTGCCCTTGTCAGGAGGAAGTTGGAGAAACCACTTGCCTCTAGAGAAGAAACTCAGACTCTCAAAGTTTAATTTTTCCATATCAGTTACATTGAAACACTGACAGAAAACTTTTGGGGTTGATGGATATATTTTTTTCATTGTGTAGTTAATAGTTTTCCACCTTTATACACATCTTAAACTGAATACCATTCATATGCAGTTTACTATCTTAATAAACTTTTTAAAAATTAAATATCCACTCATGATTTTTAAGGAAGAAGTGATCAGCTGTCAAATGCTATTGGTAGGTCAAATAAGATGAGAACTCAGAATTGACCACAGGAAATACAGGCTGAGCATTGAGCATCTTTAATCTGAAATTTTGAAATCCAGAATACTTTAAAAATCTGAAATTTACTGAGTGCTGTAAGTGGAAAGTTCTATACTTGAATTTATGTGACAGGTTACAGTCAAAACAGGCACACTAAAAATATTGTAAAAAATTACTGGCAGGCTATATATATAAAGCATATGCGAAACATAAATGTACTTCATGTTCAGCCTTTGGTCCCACCCACAAGCTGTCTGATTTGGTTCCTGCAGATATTCCACAATCAAACATTGAAACCCTTCTACTCGAAAGCATTTTGGATGAGAGATGGTCAACTTGTAGCAGCATCATTAGTGTCATTAATTAGAATGGCATCAGTGAAATTGTGAGGCTCAAAGTGTTATTTGTGTGGATTCCAAAGAGAATGGGAAGAAAAGAGGAAGTGGAAACAGTACAGAAAACTTTTAAAAAGAGGTTTTTTGAAAATTAAGAAATGAGATTAAGGGACACGTGAAAGCAAGAGGAAGCTTTTTGTTTTTAAAAAGGAAATGCACCTTGTCTTTCAAAGATAGCATAGCTTGTTTTTTGTTTTTTTATGTGATGAAACTAAATAAAAAGGGTTCAGAGAACACGTGCCATGTTAAAGAGAAAAGTGGGGAAAGGGAAGAAGTGCTATTGGAGTGATATGTATTCCTCTTCTCATTGGTCCCAAGAATCTGGCCATTATTATGAAAAGTTTAATTTCCAAATCTGTTTGAATATGATCTTCATTCACATTTGTTTATTTAAAAACAAGTCTATAGATGGCTTTGAAGTTGTCTTCACTTAAAGTTGTAAATATGTTTTATGTGTAGTAATTATGGTATTTGATGAAGTACTTCCTGTGTCTATGGATAAGATTTATATTTACCATGTGTTGGTTTCTCATATTTTATTTCTTATAGTGTGTCATGTCCATGTCTCTGCCATTAAATTACTCATCTTCCAATCCAGCATTACTAGCATGACTGATTTTACTTATTATTGCAGTGCTGGGGATTGTGTATGGTAGGTAAGTGCTCTACTAATGTAGCATATCTCCAGACAAAGACTGGTTTTTAGATGAACTACCACTTCTAGGTGGTATCTTTTTCTAAGATAGTCTCCCCATAAGCTTTGAAATAATTTTACTAATGAATTTAGTGGAGTAATTTTTGAATTTCGAGTATTTTTATAATTAATCTTTGAAGGTGAGAGAAAGTGGTATACTTTTTGCTTGGAGTAGTTATCTCTTCAAATTTTCCAAGTTTGGTAACTGACCATATTATTTTCATAGGTGATAGGAAACCCAGGAGCTTTCAGAAGAGGCCTTTTATTCTCAGCTTTGTCTTATTTGGGTTTTGAAACTTGCCAAATTATTTCCCAGGCTGCTGTGGTTCATGCCACAGCTAAAGGTAAGTGTAAGGTAAACATCTGGAAGACTTTCTTTTATTTTTGAATACATAATGAAATTGACGTTTTAATAGAACAAGTTATTTTCTGCTCTTCTTTACTTGCCAGTATATGTTTATATTTAGTTTTTCCTAGAAGCCACACCTCCTTCAGTAGTTCTGTATTAAGGCTTTAAATTATTTGTTTAACACTTTAGCTAATTTTTTTTTTTTTTGCGTTTTTAATGTCTTGGGGGGGTACTGGGAAAGAATAATCACAGAGAGACTGTGTTTCCCACAAAGTATGAACTCTTTGACCCTTACTGCAAAAGTTTGCCAAGCTTTGCTTTTCAGTGATTGTTTTACTTGCTTCTCAATTGCCAAGGTGATATACTTTTCTTGATACAGTTAAGAAAAGGCCCTATTACTTCAAATAAAAGTATTTTATTTACAGACGGAATGGAGTTTGGTATCAAATATCAGATAACTTGTTTAAATGTGGAAAAATTCCATTGTGCTTCTTATTTGGCATAATAATAATAAACATATATTAAGATTTACCAAATTTAAAAAAAATTAGATTTGGTTAAACTAGTTGTCTATAGAAAGAACCAAAATTTCATTCAAAATTTTAATGTATGTATTAACCCTTTACATTCTTCAGTCTTAAAAGTGAAGGCAATTGGGAGAAAAGTATGCTTTTGAAAATATGTTCTTTTAAAGTTCTTACAGAAGAATAATTTAAGAACATCTCAAAATGATAAGTTGCCTGTTGTTTTTATTTTTCCACCACAATTTTGTTTTTTCTTTTTCATTTAAACATAATTGAGAACTATAGTGCATCAAGAAAGTATTTTTAGTACCTCTGATGTAACAGTACTTGTTTTGAGATTGCCATTTCATTCAAAAGAATGTATGATTATATTTATTGTAGATAGAAATTGTTATTCTTCTTATCAAGCATATGCTAATTTTCATTCTGACTAGTTTATACCTTTGTTTACTTATATGCTACACAGAAGTGTTGTAGCTTCCTCTGTAGTATAAATGTGCACACAAAAATAATTCTAAATTTTATGATATATATATATATATACTATAGTATATACTATATATTTTAAAGCCTGGATACATCTTATTTAATGTACTGTGTAAAAAGGGAACTGGAGCTAAGTGACTTGAGAGGTCATAGTAGAATACACACAAAAAAGATTTAGCCTATTCACTAAATTTCTGTAAATTTTGAAGATTACATGAATGGTGAAATGTAGAATGCCTATTAAGTGCAATAATCAGGTTTTAGGGAGTTGGAAAATAATCAGTGAATAAAAGTAACTGTTACTTATGCACACTATGTACACTTTCAAATATGCTAGGTCAGTGCATTTAATACTGTTAAATTAGGTTTTTTTCAGTTTTCTTTCTGTCACTGCTGTAGCAAACTCAGTGATTTAATGCAGATTTTTAAATCTACTCTTTCTGTAGTTCAGAAGTCCAAAATGGTTCTTACTGGGCTAAACTCAAGGTGTTGGAAAGGACTGTGTTACTTTCCAGAGGGCCAAAAGGAGAATCAGCTTCCTTATTCAGCTTTTATAAGGTTTACCCATTCCTTCCATGGTTTGTGGAGGCATGTGTGCCTCAAATTCTTCCACCTGAAATTGCTATTTTAAGAAAGCCTACACATTACATGTTAGTGTCAGAGAAAGTTATCCAAATTTTATTTTCCATGGTTTCAGTAAATTATTTATTATAATAGTTTTGTATTTATTTCTACCATACTTTAACTTCCTCAAAATGTTTTATCTTTTCTTATAGGTAGTTTCTATGTCTGATTTTGCTAGCTTTTGTATAAGAGTGTTATTTTTGCTCAAATTATTGCTCTCTGACTTGGAAAGACCTACTTACATCTTTTTTCTCCTTTATAATGTTGAAAGTTGAAGAGATCCTTGAGCAAGCAGACTACCTGTATGAAAGTGGAGAAACAGAAAAACTTTATCAATTGCTAACTCAATACAAGGAAAGGTAGGCAATGTGTGGTAGGCCTGGCCTTGGGTTTCCTAAAAGTTTTCCATTTTGCTTTGAAATACATATTTACCTCACCTATCTACAAGATGTGATAAAAAAATACAGCAAATATGTAAATTGAAAAATTTATTATAATAAAAGACATATTGGCATTAATGCCTCTTAAAATACTCCCCTGACTTTGAACATACTTACCCCTCATTCTTGCCACTTTGTGGAAGTCCTCTTTTGAGGCTTTAATTGCACTATTGTGGCCATTTCCATGTCTTGACTGCTTATGTCTTGAATCTGTTCAAAATATTTATCTTTCATGTTCAATTTGATTTTGGCAAAGAACCAGAAGTCACACAGAGACAGATCTAGTGAATAAAATAGATCAGAGTGCACCATAATGTCAGCCTTTATGTTGAATGACATTCTGCAGCAGCGTCTACTGTATTTTTTATCATATCTTGTAAAGACAAAGGAGAACTTACAGATTTGTTGCATAAAGTGGCAGAAATGATGCAGTAAGTGGGGGGAGTACTTTAAGAGGGATTAATGACAAAATGTGTTTTACTGTAACATTCACCATGTATTTTGTTCACACCTTGTATATTGTGTATGTCTCATTTTTTGTTCTGTTAAAGTAATTTCTTATTGAGATATATATATCTATATAAAAAATATATATAAATATATATAATAAAAAATATATATTTTATTAAATGTGCATAAATATATATAATAGTATATATATTAAATGTGCATTAAATGTTCAATACACAGTATTGAACTTGCTGTGTGTATATATATATATATATATATATATATATATATATATATATAATTTAAATGAATTCACCCAGGATTTGGGTAATTGCATGTTTTCATTGAAAGGTAAATGTTTAGAAGCACAGTTCTTCAGAAAAAACAAAAGTACTTCCTTTTAAAATTTTTCTGTAAAAAATTTTTAAATTTTAAAATTTTTATAAAAAATTTTTAAATTTTTTAAAATTTAAAAAAAATTTTTATACTAGACTACATGTCTAGAGTATCAGTGTATACTCATTTCTTTGGAGGGGAAATAGAAGAAAGCTTAACCTCGTAAGTCAAATAAGACTAAAAGAGATTTCTGTATAACTAACCTACTAATACAGGTAACTGATTTCCTAAACTAAAAATTCTGAGTCAGTTTCACCTACCTTTCTTTGATTATAAAAATCAGCTTTCTCCCCAAAATTCATCAGTTTGCTTCCTGAATATCTACAGGATCAACTTTTTCTCCATTCCACCCTTAGGAACTTGAGGCAACTTTTTTGGCATATTCATTTTAGTGATAACTTGAAAAAGTAAGCTATAAGATAATTTATATTTATTGAATACCAAATACACTATTCCCACCTAGCTTTTCTTGAACTTGCTGTGTATTCCAGGCTGGCTTCCAGCTTGTAATCCTCTTGCTTGAGCCATTTGAGTGCTAGTATCACAGATATGTGCCACTATGGCTGGCTTAGCTTTAAAATTTTGTATGAATACTACTTAGTGTTTAAAAAAAATAAGTAAACTTAAGATGAAAATTTTTTTTCTTTGTTATTTTTGAGGCAGGGTCTCACTGTATAGTTCAGGCTGACCTTGAACACAGTATATAGTCTGATTTGGCCTTAAACCCCTGGTGACCTTCCAGCCTCAGCCTTCCAAGTTCTGGGATTGCAGGCATGTGCCACCATACTTGGCAAAGATGCACATTTAATAAAAAGTAATTTGAGGTTAGTTGTTAAAACATTTTTGTCAATCATGGTTACTGATTTATTAACCATTTCATTTTTTATATAATTAAGTGGTAGTTTTTTAAGTAGCCTAGTATGTATAATTGAAATAAGCCATACATGTTAAGCTATTCAAACATAAGCTTTATTTTGAGATTATAGTCAATCATTCATTTATTAACAAATACCTAATATCCCTCTTATGTGCCATATTTGAGGTTAGGGATTCTGTGGTTTTGTTTTTAGAGCATGACTCTGTTTAAAGTTTGTGTGTGTTATGGTTATGTCTCAACTGTTTGGTGAGTGGTATGAAACACAACACTATTAAAGTCAAGCCTCAAGTCATGGTGAGTTTTGTAGGACAAGTGTTTAGAGAATTTAAATATAGATATTATCTAAGGAAGTTAGTATTTTAGGTATTATAGAAAAGCTGGTATTTATGAAAAATACTGGGTGTTTTTAGGAAGTTTTGGCAAATAACAGTTTTTATGAAAGAAAATAATAAATTTAGCATTAATAATAGCTTTTGATACTATGTTGCTTTCTGTTTCCTAAACAAGCTGAAAGACTATTCATCAGTGGTGTGACCTTTAACAATTTTTAAACATGAGTGTAAATGGTGGCTTTTGTTTCATTTCAAATTAGTGAAGATGCAGAGTTACTGTGGCGTTTGGCACGGGCATCACGTGATAGAGCTCAGCTTGGCAGGACTTCAGAAGAGGAGAAGAAGCTTCTTGTGTACGAAGCCCTTGAGTATGCGAAAAGAGCACTGGAAAAGGATGAGTCAAGTTTTGCTGCCCATAAGGTAAGGTGGTTATAGTTAGCTGTCAGCATATGTGGAAAGAAGCACTGATCTGTACTGGACTATTCCTAGTTAACATGGCAGAGGAAATTGTTATATTTTAAAGCAGTAGGGAAGGTATTTATTTATAACATTTTCTTCAAAGAGTAGTTTCAGCTGGGCATGGTGGTACATGCCTGTAATTCTAGCCCTGTAGGAGTATAAGTTGTGAGTTTTGATAAATTACTTTTGTGCATGTTTATTTTTAAACAGAAGTGAAAGACATTTCATGAATTACCTGTATCTTTATTTCTAATATAAACCCTTGACAAATATTTTTGGTACATTATATGTCAAGGTAGAAATATAACAGCTGGGCACTTGAGACCAATTTGTGTGTGTGTGTGCTTGTGTGTGTGTGCATGTATGTGTGTGTTTTAACGTGTGTCTCAGCTAGATTCTAGAAGGACACTTTTTCAGTAAATAGTGTGGGAAGATGGGGGGCATTACTGCACCCTGGATTAGAACTTTTAACATGTTGGATGGTCTCCAATATAGCCTCTGTCATTGTGACAACCAGAGTGCATCTCTGCACGTTTTCAGATGTTTCCTTTAGGAGTTAATATTTTACCTTTCTTATTGCATTGGAAACCACTACTAGTGTATTTAAAAGATAAAGCAGGTGCAAATTCCTTTAAATTCATTGAGATATATTTTATAATTAGAAAACATGGTCCATCTTTTTACAATGTTCTTTTTGTGTGTGCAGAGAATGTGATAGGAATATGTCATAAATGTTATTTAGATCACATGGGTTGATAGTGTTTGAATCCTCCAAATTTTTACTGATTTTCTGTAAATTATTGAAAGTAGAGCATTGAAATTTCCAGGTACAATTGTAGATTTTGTTTTTTTCTTACAGTTTTGTTTAGTTTTTCAAGCATTTAATTTTATTGTATGGTTTTTTTTTTTTTTTTTGGTATGAGGGATCAAACTCATAACCTCATGCTTGCCAGGCAGGCGCTTATGCCACTGAGCTAAATCCCTGGCCTTATTGTCTGTTTTTTTTACATACATAATGATCATATTCATCATAGGAAATTTGTACCTATATCTAATATAAGTTAAATCTTCTTTTCCCATTTCTCTCCCTTCCCTTTAATCCTTCCCTTCTCCAGTTACAGAATTTTGTTTCTATTATTTTCCTTCCATTCTTTTTAATTTTTTAAATCTCTGTTTCCTTCTTTCCCTTTTTTCTCCCCTCTCCCTTTTTACCCTTCCCATTTGAATGTTTTTTTCTTCCCAATATTTATCCGCCATTTTGGTCCTTTTTTACCCTTTGGGTTTCTCACACAAGAGAAACAATGAAATATTTAAACATGTGTTCAGTTTATTACAGTTAAAATTATGTCATCAAGGTGTATCCATTCACCTAAAAATGTCTTCAGCTTATCTTTTTTATGGCAGAGTAGTACTCCATTGCATATAAAAACCACATTTTATTTATCCATTCAACCATTGATGGGCATCTGGGCTGTTTACAAAATTTAACTGTTACAAATTTTGCTGCTATAAACATGGATGTGCCTGTATCACTGTGGTACAATGCTTTTAACTGTTTTTTGAAAATACCTAGAAGTGTAATAGCTGGGTCAAATGGAACCACTAGTGTTAATTTTTTGAACAATTTCCACATTGATTTCCATTGTTATTATATCAATTTTCATTTCCACCAAAGTGGAAAAGGGTTCCTTTTTCCCACAACTTCACCACTATTTGTTATTGGTGGTGAATTGGCCATTCTTTCTGCAGTAAAAGATTATCAGTGTTTTAATTTGCATTTCTTGAGTGACAGTGATATTGAACTTTTTTTCGTATATTTATTTGCTGTTTATACTTTTTTATCTGAGAAGTGTCTTCATTTCAGATGCCTATTTTTGGATTAGATTATCAAATTTGGTGGGGGACTTATTTTGTTGAGGTCTAGATATTAATCCTTTGAAGAATAACTGGAAAAATTTCTCACTCTGTGAGTTGTCTCTTCACTGTTGGTGATTTCTTTTGCTGAGCAAAAGCTTCTTAATATCATGTGATCCCTGTTGCTGATTCTTTATAATATTTTCTGTACAATTGGGATTTTGTTCATAGAGTTGTTGCAAACACTTTCATTTTCAAGAGTTTTACCTGTTTCTATCACCCAGCAAATGTTTCTGTTGTCTTTGACCCATTGCAATTGTAGCTTAATGCATGGTAAAATATATGTATGTAGGTTTCATCTTTGATATGTGGAGAGAAGAGTTTTCCCAGCACCATTTATTAGAGGCTGTTTTTCTTTCTGTGAAGGTGTGTTTACCCTTTTAAAGATAAGGTAGTTGACTGTGTTTGGAGTTGTTTCTACATCTTTTATTCTGTTCCATTGATCCTTGGGTTTGTTTTGTTTTGTTTTTGCTAGTATTTTTGTGTTTATCACAGTAATTTTATAGTGTAGTTTTAAGTAGGGGATTGTGATGCTTTCAGCCTTGCCTTTTATCTTACTTTTCTCTCATTGCTAAGATAAAATACAGTTAAAGAAGGAAAGCTTTATTTAGCTCATAGATTATAGCAGTTTCAGCCTGTATCAGCTGGCTCCAAGGAAAGGTGGCATGGCAGAGAGGCAACAGTTCATGAAGATACCAAAAGCAACAGCAGCAAAAGGAGTGGAGCAAGCCTGTTTTCTTCTCTTACACTGTATGTAGGCTACCTGCCTTAGGGTGGGTGTAACGCTCATACTTCCAATCTGAGCACTAGACAAACAATGAACCAATCATAAGCTAGATTCAGCTGCCTTCAAAAAGCCTGACTACCTCATGACCACATGAGGCTTTAGGGGGACATCCAGACATAAACTATAACACCTTTTTGTTACCTAGAATTGCTTTTGCTATTCTAGGTTTCTTCTGGTTCCATATGAATTTTAGGATTGTTTTCTCCAGTTCTGTAATGCATACTGTTGGCATTTAGATCAGAATTGCATTCAACCTGTGTAACCATTTTTAGAAGTATGGCCATTTTTACTGTGTTGGTTCTGACTATCCAAGAAATAATATCTACCCATTTTTTAATATCATTTTTGAGCTCCTTTTTCAGAGTACTCTAGTTTTCAATATGAAGATCTTTTCTTCCTTTGTTAGATTGACTCCTAAGTATTTTTCTTGATGTTGTTGTGAAAGGTAGTGTTTCCCTAATTTCTCTTTCAGTTTGTTATTTGTGTATAGGAGTGTTACTGATATTTGAGTGTTGACTTTGTAGCCTGCTACACTTACCAAATTTGATTATTAGGTCTAGAAGTCTTTTGGTAGAGTTTTGAGGTCTTCCATATAGAGTATCAAGTCATCATCAAATAATGATATTTGATTTTTTACTTTCCTATCTTCCTTTCATTTCTCTTTCCTAATTGTTCTGGCTAATGTTTCCAGAATTATATTAAATAGGAATGGTAATAGGGAACATCCTTATCTTTTTCTCGATTTTAGAGTAAAAACTTTTTTTTGAGTTTTTGGCCATTAGGTGTTGATGTCAAGTGTTGGTTTTTCATAGATGGCTTTTATCAGATTGAAATAAAGACTTTCTGTTTTGCCTTTCTTTAGGGTTTTATTTTTTTTATCTTGAATAGGTGCTGGACTTTGTCAGATACTTTTTTTCTGCATCTGTTCAGACTGTCATGTTTTTTTTGTCCTGGATTCTGTTATTATGGTATATTGCATTTATTGAATTGCATATGTTGAACCATTCCTGCATCCCTGGGATGAATCCTCTTTGGTCATGGTGTATAATCTTTTTGATGATTTGCTTCATTTCATTTGCCAGTATTTTACAGAGGATTTTTGAATCTAAGTTCATGAAAGAGATTGACTTGTAGTTCTCTTTTTTCATTGGGTTCTTCTCTGGTTTTGGTATGAGGTTAATACTTGCTTTTAGGAGTGAGTGAGAATATTGCTTCTCTTTCGATTTCATTAAAGAGTTTGAGGGGTAGTGGCATTAGATCTTTTCTAAAGTTCTTGTAGAACTCAGCAGTGAATCTGTCAGGACTTCAGCTGTTCCTTGTTGGTAGGTTTTCTTTCCCCTCTTCAATTTTTTTGATACTGAATTGTTTAGAATTTTATATCTTCTTGATTCAGGCTTGGCTATTCATATGTATTACGGAATCTATCCATTTCTTAATTTTCCAACTTAATTGAGTATAGGTTTTCAAAGTAGGTATTGATGAGCTTCTGGATTTCTATAGAATCTGTCATGATTTCTCCCCTTTCACTCCTAATTGCCTGGATTTAGGTCTTTCCTTTTTTCGGTAAGGTTGGTTATGGATTTGTCAATTTTATTTAATCTTTCAAAGGACCAACTCTTTGATTCATTGATTCTCTATTTTCTTACTTTCTATTGCATTAATTTCTGCTTTGGTCTTTATGATTCACTTCCTGGTATGAGTTTTGGATTTAACTTGTTTGTCTTTTTCTAGAAGTATGAGGTTCAACATTAGGTTATTTATTAGAGCTCACTTCATTTTTCTGATGGGGGACTTCACCACTATAAATTTCCTCACAGGACTGCTTTCATTGTGTTTCAAAAATTCCAGTATATCTTATTATGATTATCATTCCCTTTAGAAACTGTCTGATTTCTGCTTTAATTTTATCTGTGACCCATTGGTTGTTCAAGTGGGTATTGTCTTAATTTCCATGTATTTATGTAGTTTTTGTGCTTTCTTTTGTGGTTTATTTCCAATTTCACTGCACTATGATCTGACAAGAATAGACTATTAAAAGCTGCTAGAGAAAAGAAACAAATCACCTATAAAGGAAAACTCATCAAAATCATAGCTGACTTCTTGACACAAACCAATAAATCAAGGAGAGCTTGGATTAAAGTATTTCAAGGAAAACATCCTCCAACCCAGATTGTTGTACCCTGCAAAATTATCTTTCAAGATTGATAGAAAAAGATGTTACTTCCATAATAAAGAACACCTAAAGAAATTCATGACTGCCAAACCAACACTGTAAGAAGTTCTGAAGGATAGTCTAGAAAGAGACAATGAAGACACTATTTCCAATAATCCCAATACAAGGAATCTACCAGGCAAGGCAAACAAATAAAAGAGAAAGAAAGGGAACCAATAACAGGGAAATAATACAATTACAAGGATAATTCAGTACTTTTATAATCATTAACTTGAATTGTCTGAATTCACAAAACAAAAGAAACAAGGTCCAGCATATTTTGCATACAAAAACAGATTTAACTCCAAAAGAAATTCATAGGCTGAAAGTCAAGTGATGGTAAACAATATTTCATGTAGTAGGTACCTGGAAAAAAGCAAGAGAAGCATTTTTTGTTTTTTTACAAATAAAGTAGATTTCAAACCAAGACTGATCAAAAGATGGTCACTACATACTTGTTACAGGAATAATCCAAGAGGAAGAGGTAGCAATCATAAATACAGAGTCCACAAAAAATAGACATACAAACTTCAAGAAAAGAAAAATAGTACAATAATTTTCAACAGATGGTGTTACCTTTGTATGGGGAACTCTAAAGGATGTCATATATTACAAAAAACCCACTGCACTATCAACCGAAAGACAAAATATTGAAAAAATATGTGCCATGCTAATATCTGGAAGCTCATGGCCACCACTTTGAACAACTGTTGTAATTATAGAGGCCACAGGTAACTTGTATTAATCTCATGATGTCTCAATAAATTTAGTATTAAAATATTTATACAACTTTTCCTTCTCCTGAAATGTTTATACATTTGACAGACTGTATATGTACCCAAATACTGGTGCACCCAGTTGTATAAAACACTAGTAAGGGCTGGAGGTTAACTGAGAGGCGTAGGCACCTGCTTGGCAAGTGCAAGATGAGTTCAGTCCTCAGTACCAAAAAGAAAAAGTATTAAAAAACACTAATGAGTATGGAAAACCAGATAAACACTATATAGTTGTAATGGGGGAACCTTAATACCTCACTGTCACAAATAGACGATCAACTAGACAAAAAAGACAAAAGAAATATCATAGATGAACCAAACCTTTAAAAAAATGGACTTAGTAGATATGGATAGAGTATCGCATCCAGTATTATCAGAATATACTCTTTACTCAGCGGTACATGGGACTTTCTCCAAAATAGACTGCATATTAGTTCATAGAACATGCTTAACTAAATGCAAAAAATTGAAATGATCCTGTGCATATTAGCATATTTTTAAAAGTGTTACTTTCAGAAAAATAATGATTTAGGATTAATTTTTCTAGTTAAGTTCTTTGTTAGAAAGTAATACTCTGTCTCTATAAATATTTCGAATTTTACTCAAAATACTTACATACTTTGATATAGGTATAGCCATTCTTCCCTCTTTTGATAAATGTTAGTATGATACATACTTTTCTTTCCTTTTACTGTTAACTTACTTCTTTTTTTGTTATTGTGTTTTGAGACAAGATTTCACTATTTGCATAGGCTGGGCTGAAACAGCTTGGCTCAAGGGATTCTGCTTTAGCCTCCTGAGTGGCTAGGACTAAAAGCTTATTTATGTTTCTATTTAACATATAGTCCTTACAGGCATGTGATAAATCTTGCTTTTATTTTTATTTCCATTAATTTGATAGCATTTTTAATTGAGCTATACCTCATATTTCATAAAATTAACATTTTAAAGTATAAAATTCAGTGTTTTAGTATGTTCAATATATTGTACAACCGTTATCAACATCTAATTCCAGAACATTTCCATTATTATCAGACAGCCTCAATTCTTCCTGTTCTATGGCAAGCAGTAACCTACTTTCTGTCTTTATGAACTTGTCTAATATATGGCCTTTTGTGTCTGGCTTCTTTTAGGATGCAATATTTTTAGGGTTTAACCTTGTTAAATATGTGGCAGTGATTTTTCCTTTTATAGCTAAATAATGTTCTGTTGTATGGATATACCAATTTTTAAAAATGTGTTTATCAATGGATGGGCATTTGGGTTGTTTCCATTTTTTGACTATTAGCAATATGCCATTATAAATAATTATGTTCAAGTTTTTGAGTAAGTTCTTGTTTTCAGTTTTTTAAATTTTTTAAATTTATATAACATAAAGTTAACCATTTTAAATTGTACAATCCAGTAACAATTAGGATATTTCCAGTGTTATATAACTAGCCCATCTAATTCCAAACCATTTTTATCATTTCCCCCACAAAAATCTTGTTCCTAATAAGCAGTCACTCTTCTTCCCTCATAGTACCAGCTGTTTGCAACCACTAATCTGCTTTCTGTGCCTATAATTTTAAATATTCTGAATATATATGTAAGTAAAATCATACATTATGTGTTCGTTCATGCCTGTTCCTTTAACAGTGTTTTTGAGATACTATTTACAAATCTGTGCTGAGTTGTGTTTTGTTTTTTGTTTTCTGTCTTTACCTAAGTCTTATAATTTTTCCACAGGACTTGGGTTTATGCAGGTTGTATATTTTAAAATCAGTTCTTGGGGAAAAGACTCAGATAGTTTCATTGTATATCTGCTTTCCATCTATAGCTGTGAGGACAGTGTCACAACTGACAGTTGTTCCTGTTCCTGTGTGAACAGTGCTAGAGAAGAAGCAGGTCCCAGAAAAGAGGATGAGAAAATAAAAAGATATTAATTTATAAGATTTCCTAAATTTATAGTCGGACTGTAAACAGGATCTGTTACCTCCTCATTGTGGTGGCAGTTTTACATTCAGTGCTCTAACCCTATAGTGTGGTATCTACAAAAATGTCCTACTCCTGAGTTCTTAGTGAATCATGCCTACTTTTCTTTATATATTGTACTATGTTTAGCATTGTTTTTATGCTCAATAACTTTTGTTAAGTGAGAATGACAATTAAGGAATAAATAATTGTATGATTTTTCCTGTTACTAAATCACTAAGAGTATTCTCACAACTTTTTTTCTTCTCTGTGTAGTGGTATGCAATCTGCATTAGTGATGTTGGAGATTATGAAGGCATCAAGGTTAAAATTGCAAATGCCTACATTATCAAGGAACATTTTGAGGTACTGATGAATTATTCATGTTCATGAATTTAAAATGTCAGCTGTCTTTCTGAATAGGTTTCAGTTACCAGATCACCTGAGACTTAACCACCAAAAGCTGGGCATGGTGGCCTGGGCCTGTAGTTCTAGTTCCTTGGGAAACATAGGCATGAGGATCACTTGAATCTAGGATTTCTGGATCAGTCTGGATAAACAGCCACACCTTTATCTCTTGGAAAACTATCTAAAGTAGTGGGTTACTTCTAATTCTGTGGCTTTACTGAGTCCTACAGTGCTTCTGCCCCGCTTGGTACAACTAAGGTCATATAGATGGCTGCAATCACCCAAGCCCTCTGCTGTGGCTTAAATGTTCAAGATTGCCTCTTATCTACTAGAGTTCCTGCCCATTTGTCTTTGTTATAGTTGTCCAACCAAAGCCTCTTTATTATATGCTAGCTACTAGCTTTCAAGAGAGTTCCAAGGAGGAGGTCTAATGTGCAGACTTTTATCTAACATGTTTGTATCATACTTTGTAACATTTGTTGATCTAATCAACTGACAGCCAAGCCCAATTTCTGTGGAAGGGGATAGTCATAGAAGGTCCTGAATACCTACTAATGAAACACCTAACCCAATTGACATACCATTAGGGTAATGATAATTCTAGTTAAGATTATATTTTGTGTATATTGTGTGTGTGTTTTAATAGTCCCCTCTAAAATTAATTTACTTACAGTAGATTTTTCTCTAGCTACCAAAAATTCTGTAGGAGTCCGTTGTATTACTTCTTATTTTTTTTGCGACAGGGTCTTGGTACGCAGTTGAGGCTGGCCTTGAACTCACTATATAGCCACCTTGAATTCATGGTGATCCTCCCACCTCAGCCTCCTAAGGGCTGGGATTAGAGACATCCACCATGACATCTGGCCAGGAGTCTATTTCATAACACACACACACACACACACATACACACACACACACACACACACATCAGTCCTAAAAAAAATGAACACCAAAACCTCAGTATATGTATTTCTCTTTTGTTACTGTAGTTCATCTCAAAAATAAACAGTGGAAGCACACACAGGGACAGTACTAGAGATGTTGTCCTGTGACCTTAAGATTATGTTTACAGTCTCAGTTCCCAGTTTATACAGCTACAAGTGAAAAGCAACAGTGGACTGGGAGTCAGGGACATGACTTCTTATTCAGGCACCAAATGTTATGCATAATTAAACATCTGTAATTTACAGTGTAATCATTGCATGTTTCATGTTTTCCAATCTTTGAATTTCAGATTGTATTATGTTATATAGTCAGCAGTACCTTAGAGTATAATTGGCAGCAGTGGATTTTCCTTTAGTGTCACATAAAATGATGGTATGACATACCATTTGCAGTATATGAGGTTCAGTAAAATAATTTCCTTAATGGCATAGCTAAATTACTTACTACTCTGTGTCTCAGAACAAAGAAATATATACGGTGGGCAAACACTGTCATTGAGCTATACCACCAGTCTGTTGTTTAAAAAAACTCAGGCAAAGCAAGAATACAGAACTTACTAAAGTCAGTAAATTGAGCCCACAGAGCTGTGATTTGAAGCTGGGCAGTCTGGTTTCAGAACTTCTGCTCTTAGCTACTAGGAATAATTGAAATTGTGTGCCTTACATATTACCAAACTAAGAATGAAAATGTGGGCATAAAAAAGCCTTATTTTCATTTAATCTGTGAGATTTCCTTAGTGGTTTCAGTAAAATAGTGAATTAAAAACTTTTTTTTTTTTGGTAGTATTGTGGATTGCACTGTGGGTCTTACACATGCTAGGCAGATCCTGTTTAACACTAAGCTATGATCCTAGCCCTTTTTCTTATCTTGAAACAGAGCCAGGCTAAATTGTCCAGACTGGTGAGGAATAATTCTTTACAATTATTCTGTATTTTGTGCTTTTTACATTAATTGACATATTAAACAGAGTAATTCTTTACAATTCTGTAGTTTTTGCTTTTTACATTAATTGACATAGTAAACAGAAATTAGGTAGATTTATCAACCTGTTGCTAATATACAAAATTATTCTATTATAACCTTTGAATAAACATTTTTTTCTGTTGGAAGTATAGGTGGCAATATTTAGCAAAGTAGAAGAGACTTTTTTTCAAAATTAAATACTGCTGGTTCTTCTAGGAAAGAATGCTTTTCATTCAGTTTTCATTTAAGATTTTCCAAGAAAGGATTTATTTTTCCTTTAACTTAATAGATCTTACTATAGTAACTTTAGTACAGATCATTAATAAAGAATCAGGAAGAGGAATGTTGGTATCAGTTATAATAGTAGAAGTAAAATGCAGGGTTGCAAGTGTTTAAAGGGTCATGACTTCTTCAGTTGTATATTTCTTGAAGTCATAACTTCTTCAGTTGTTTTGTTTAAATAAAACACTAGTGCCTGGAAAACTAATATAATTGATTTCTCATTTCTTGATAGAAAGCAATTGATCTGAACCCTAAAGATGCTACCTCAATTCACCTTATGGGTATTTGGTAAGAAAATTTCTTTAAAATTTCATTGTGAGTTAGTAAAATTTTATTTCATAGTATGTATTATTTAGTATATGCAAGATGTAAAATACTTTAAATACTCAAAGTAGTTCAGTATTAAATCCATTAACTAGCAACTATATGTGTCTTGTTAGAAGATAGTAAATTTGTGATCATGTTAAATAAGCATTGTTATTCAAGTCATTTAGAAACATACACTTAGACTAAAACAAACTTTTAAAACTTGTAGGCCTTTAAATTTCCTCTCGTAGGAAAGAATATCCTCAGTCACTATGCCAAATAAAAACAGATTAATCTAACAGCAGTAATATAGGAGCATGCCTCAAGATGGTCTTTTCATGTTCAAAGTTTGTTAAATACCATCTTGATTAACCTGAGGAACCATATAATCTTGTCGTTTTTGTACTAAGGGTGTTACACCCAGGGGCTTCACATGCTAGACAAGGTCTCTGCCACTGAGCTACATCCCAGCTCTTCTTTTGATTCTTATTGTGAGATTACATCCACTGATGGATAATGTGTTCCTGATATTGGGGTATACCAGTGTGTAATATATTTACTGATTTAGGAATCTCGAGATAACAGGTTGGCAACTGTTTCCTTTGGGTATAGTCTATAGAGCTAAATATTTATTATCCAAAAGGGTACCAGTGTAAACAGTCTTATATAAAGCTTCTAAAAGACAAGTAAATATTTTTCAGGATAAAGAACATGTTTAACTACCAAAGATTAATGATAATTGAGGAACATTGAGTTATCAAACATGAAATACAGTTTCTGCCTCAAGACCCCAGTCAAAGATCTCAAACTTTTCTCCTTATATCAGAAAGTTGTAAAGATTTTTCAGATGTAAAATATTTGCTTCACTTCTTTAGAAATGGATTCAAATTGTTAATGATTGGTATTCATGTATCTCTTATTCAGCTTTTCATTTTTCTTGTATAAAATTTTTTAAACTTCTGTTAAATTTTCTTTATGCAAAAAATAGAGTACTGATCCTATCTCATTTAGTTGTAATAAGGAATAGATAAGAGAGATAATCATTTAGCCCACGACTTAGTGGTAGATGATATAGTATCACTACTTGTACTGTTGCTATTTATTTTCCATTATGAAATACTCAACTAATGGATCATGTCAGGCTCTAATAATTCAGTGTGAATATTAACTACTGGATATAATGCAAATAGAATACAAATTGTTTAAAGGTACAGTCAAAGATTCCTTTTATAATATCTATTAAGATGTTTAGTTGTTTCCTTAAGTAAAAAAAGATGGTAATGAATGTGAATTTGTAATGTTGTTTTACTTCTCTATAGGTGCTATACATTTGCTGAAATGCCTTGGTATCAAAGAAGAATTGCTAAAATGCTGTTTGCAACTCCTCCTAGTTCCACCTATGAGGAGGTAGTATGATGTCCTTGTTAAGTTAGTACTGATTTCTTAACTACAGCACCTTTCTACAGTGTCCACACATATGGAGCTCTGATTCAGTGAGGGACTTGAGCAAGTTTCTAATGATCCAATTCAACTGTCGTATCACAGAGACTTAATACTTATTATCCATGGCTGATGAGTGCGTTTTAATTTTTCCTTTAGGTGAGTGGCTGATTATTGTTATAGTGTTAGCTAAAATAGCTAATGACTAAAATCTTACCTTCATTTTGAAACCTATTCCATATAGAAGTCATAAAGTAGAACAAGAAATGAGAGCAACTATTACAGAGCATATTTTAGGTATTTTACATAACAAAAGTATTTTAGAAAATGAAGTACATATTTGAATTAATAAAAACTAATATTTTTTTTTATAAAGAATGACTTTGAAAGGCTTATGTTTTCTTACAGTTTCAAGGCTTTTGCTTTTTCTGTTGAAAATAAAATTGGAAAGGATTTTCTAGGTAAACTCGTTTTTTGGTGCTGATTGAACCCAGGTCCTTGCATAAGTTAAATAAACACAATGTTTACCATGGAGCTACACTTCCAGTCTCCTGGGTAAACATCTTAAGTTTATTTAATCATAGAAATTTCAGAATGTAAGTAAATAGGCAGTTGAAAAAGTTCTCCTGGTATTTGTATCATAACATGGAGTTTGTTTAGTTTTGCCTGCACTACAGTTCTAGTGTAGAGGTACAGCTAGGCATGGTGGTACATGCCTGAATTCTAACATTCTAGGAAGCTAAAGCAGGAAGATCTCAGGTTTAAGGCCAGCCTGAGCAGTTTAACAGTTTAGGGAAATCCTGTCTTAAAAATAACAAGTAAAAAAAAGGGTGGGGGTGTCCTTTAGTGCAAAAGTTCAAATACCAATACTAGGGGAGGGGGTGGGTAGTATATAGATATATAATTAAGAGTACATGTTTTAAACAGCAACAAAATTACTACCACAATTGGTACTCATATTCTACTGTACTGCTATTCTCTGATGACTTAAAAGTGTTATATTTGGTTGTGTTAATCTCATTATTGAAAAACTGATGAACATGATTTACTTCCTGACTTATATTTAATAAGGAATAGATCAGAAGATGCTTTTTTAAATATTGAGTCAACTTTAATTCTTTTCATATTGTTTGTGTTCTTTGTAATAGGCCTTGGGCTACTTTCACAGAGCAGAACAAGGTAATTTTAAAATTTCACATATTGTTAAAGTTGTAAAAGTGCTGAATATATAGAATTTTAAAAACTCAGTTATTTAGTCTGTTACAATTTTTTTTACTAAATATTATAAAACAATTACCTGGATAGGCCACTATTGGAATTAGATACGCAGTTCTGGAATGCCTTCATTTAAGATAATTCTTTCAGAGGTAATTTTAATTACCTTCTTTTAAGGTAATTCTTTTTGAGAAGCTGTTCATACAGGTTGATAGTATTATTTGAAATTACACAAGTGAATTAGAGGCACTTAAATGGAGACTCTGAATTTTTTTTTAAATAGTCCTATAGAGCTGACATCAACCCATCCTACAAATTTGCCCATTTTAATACCAATAACTAAGCAGGAAGGTAAGGGATGAAAATATTTTTTTTTACCAAATACACCATAAAACCACTGGAAATAATTTCTCTAAAATCTAATTTTCTTATAATTAAGGAGATCTAGTGTTAGAGATCTTACACATATGGACCTATTCAAATGTTTTTATAACTAGTATTTTACTTTTTTAAAAAATAAAGTATGTTTTTTTTGTTTGAATGTTCAGTCTGCTTCTAATTTATAAATTTAGCTTATTGTCTTTGATAATTTTCTAGGATCACACTATATATCATTATGACTATAGGAATGAAATTTTCTCAGATTTTAAAGTATAATTACAAAATAAAAAAACTGGACCTTACAGATTATAAATTTACATTTGTTTAAGTCTACAAACTCAGGGAAGATGGGGATTTTGTTTCTGGCTCACAATTTTGTATCCTTACTGCCTAACGTAATGCTATTGACTGAGTAAACGGATGAATGAATCATTGAATATACTTAACCCTGAGGAAACTAAGTATATTAACTGTCATCACATAGGTATATTTAAATAAAAGAAGTTAAAAAGCTCTCAGTTACAAAGAAATGAAGTTAATCAAATGGGGCTTAAACTCAGGACCCTTGCACTGAGTTACCTACCCAACTTTTTTTTTTTTAAATTATATTTTAAAATTTTGAAACAGGCTGTAAGTTCTTCTGGCTGGGCTTGAACTTGTCATCTTTTTGTCCTAGTGTTGCTTGGGTGCTGGAATTATAGACACATGCCACCATACCTGACTTGTTTTGTTTTTGGTGTTGAGGTTTGATCTCAGGGCCTACCACATGATAAGCAAGCATGGTTATACTACTGCACTGTACCTCCAGCCCCAGAAAATATGCTTTGAAGATAGTTTCCAGGTTTTGTTGGTGGTAACTGTGAAAAATTATGAAGTTAGTGAGAAGATACTTCCATGCTTTCAATCATAGGCTTCAAAAACTTTTCCTTCTAATGAACATGTATGTATTTATGAAGAACAGTGTGGTAATTCAGTATATATATACACCATACACAGTGGTCAAATCTGGGTAATTACTATCTCCACCTCCTTACGTATTATTATTTATTTGTGTTGGGGAGCTCTGAACTGTATTAAAGCTATTTACAAAATATGTAACAAATTGGTATTAGTCATCTTACTGTGCTATAGGTCCTATTCCTCCTAACCATTTTAGTACCCTATCTAATCTTCTATCACCTTTTCCCTTTTCTGGTGACTGCTGTTTTCTGCTCTCACATCCACAGGCTTTTGTGCATGTTTTTTTTCCCTTCAGCCAAAAATATTCCCTTTATTCTGTTAGTCTTGTTCATCTTTGTGAGGTATGGTGGTGTGTGCCCATATTCCCAGCTACTTGGGAGGTTGAGTGTTGGTTGAGTCATGAGGATTGCAAGTTTAAGACTGAGACAGCCAAAACTTGCACAGGGCATTGCTATATTGACCTTGAACTCAGCACTCTTCCTGCTTTAGGCTTTCAAATGCAAGGATTACAGGTGTGCACCACTAAGCTGGTCCTGTCTCAATTTTTAAAAGGGTTGGAATGTAGCTCACTTGTAGAGTGATTGTCATTCAAGAGGGCCAGGTGCAGTCCCAACACTGGGGAAGAAAATCCTATTTATCCTCCAAGTGAGCCCCAGTTATGATCTGACAGGTTGTGTTTTTGTTTTATGGGGTTTTTTCTTCCTTCTTGTAGCACTTTGAAGTTTGTACTTCTGGTAAATCATTTCTTCATCCATGCATAACATTTAGTTGTGTTCATATTTCTCTCTCCTTTTCATTATAAATTCCAAAAGAACAGAAAGTTTTTCATTCTCTTAGTATCATTCAGCAAATGCAAATGAAATTTATGTACTGTCATGATTTCATTTACTCTCTTAATATACTGAGTATCTGTTATGTTCCAGCTACTGTTCTAGGGATATGGGATGCAGTACAATGGATTTTTAAAAGAAAATTGCTGTTATTATGTAAATTACATTCAGTTAGAAGCCTAAGTTTCCCAGTGAAGATACCTACATTATAAAATTGTTATGAAAATGAGAAATGTGTGAAATACAGTGCCTAACATGGAGTAAACATTCTGCACTAATGTGTTACAGATATTTTAGGTAGGAACAGTTGAACAGAATTCTAGTAAGCTTACTCACTTATTAACCATAGAATTTTATTATTACAATTTAGGTTTTTGAACTTGTAAAAATATAAGCAATACTGGTTTTCTTAAATTTGTTTTTCCTTTTTATGTACAGTGGATCCAAACTTCTACAGCAAAAACTTGCTTCTTTTAGGAAAGACATACTTGAAGCTAAACAACAAAAAGCTTGCTGCTTTATGGCTAATGAAAGCCAAGGACTATCCAGCACACACCGAAGAAGATAAGCAGGTAAAACATCCCCAGTACAGTAAAGGCAGACAGGTTTTCATTGAGGCACTATTAATGAAGGGTGAATTAAGAACTTTTAAATGAATAATTTGCTGGAAACACAGTACTGTTCATTTCAATTGTGGATATATTTACATTTATTTCTGAATAGAAAATATTTAGTTATTATAACCAAGTAAGTAGTAGGTTGTTTGCTGCAATACAGAATTAATTCCTGTTTGACATATATACCAGATCACCTAAGATTTCTAAAACATAAAATCAAGCCTTGTATACATTGGAGAGTTCTCTGAGTCTCATCCAAAAACAAATTTATTCTTACAGTTTTATTCTCCTGTCTTAATTTTTGGAAACATCTAGAAACTACAGTCTACTTTATAAATGTATATTTCACAGGTTAATCTCCAAGCCATACTGTTTGTTCATAAATGTTTTTCTGTTTTAGATACAGACAGAAGCTGCTCAGTTACTCACAGGTTTGTGACAAGAACTGAAAACTTTCAGAAAAGAAAATAAAATGAAATACCCAACAAACTCCTTTTCATTGAATTACATAAAATAACCAGTGTTCTGTGGCTTTTTCTCAGTTCTTTTAATGTTGTAAACATTAAATTCACTAAATATTCAAAATTCTCAGTTTCTTCACAAAGGTGGTGGCAAGAAAAATAACTACCATATCATCCTAAGGGTGGTATGTATAAAATTCCCATGGCTCAGGCAGAAAGATTATTTTGCATCTGGAACACCAATACAAAATGGATTGAAATTTCTAAGTACAGATTCAGAAAAGAGGATATCAAGAAACCAAAGATTTATGGAACTGGAAACACAAAGCTTGTGAGTGTGGATTTACAAGCTAGATTTGATGCAGAGTTATGGTCTTGCAGAGAAGGCACAGGGAAAGGCGATAAGGATGTTGAGGGATTCTTGCTAATGAGATTTATGTACTGTCATGATTTCATGAAGCACAGTAGGGTGATGTGTCTTAGAGCTAGCCTGCATGAGGAGAGAACTCAAGTCAGGAGATAGGTGGAGTGGTTTCTTTTTAAATGTGGTATAGTCTCACAAGTTCACTGAATTTGTCACCAAACAGTCCAAACTGCATTTCGTATTGAGATGAAATAAACAGAATTTCAGAGTGAAATGGAAATTAAGATAATTTAAATAAAGTCAATGCTACTTATTGGTAGCGTTGTGGTTGGGGTGCATTTTTTTTTTCCACAAAGGATTTAAAAAACTGTCATGTTACAATAGTATAGGCTGTTTCAATCATGTAAATCTTCAGACATAAAAAATGAAAATAGTTCTGTATACCTTTTTCTCAGATTTAACTATTGTTAATCTTTTGCTGTATTTTGTGTATCTGTATTTACTTTTATTTGAATTTAATTGCAGATGTATTTCACCATGTATGCTCTATCCTGAGAATGTCTTCCAAAAAAACAAATACCACAACTATAAAATTATTGATTCTTTAATAACATCTACTTCTCAAGCTATATTCAGATTCCCTCAAATGTCCAAAAATCTGTTTTTTGAATCAGGACCAATCACAGATCATACATTGCATTTAATTTGCTGCCTAGTTTTAATCTAGAAGAATTTCCTGTCTTTCTGTTCAGAGTATTTTTTGGAGAGACTAGTCCATTTCTCATAGTGATTGTCCCTCATTTCATATTGGCCTAATGAACCACTTTTGAGAATTATTGTTCTATCTTGTTTTCAGAGACCCCAATTAACATTTTGTACCTCTCAACATTTTTACATTTATCACGTTTTTGTTTTCAATTTCCAACCTCTTTTCATTGCTCTTTCGTAATCCTCATTTTGCTTTTAGTTATATGTATTCTGTAGATTCTTTATAATTCTCATTTCTGCGATATTTTTGTCTTCAGTTTTTTCTTTTTTGGCAGTCATTTCACATCTTCACATTTATCCAGTTCTGACTTTTGGAATTTCTAATTTAAGGTTTTGACAAGTCTGCAATTTACTCATTTTATATTAGCATATTATCATTTAACATTAGCATATTACTATTTTTTCTTCTCAGTGCTGGGATATCAAACAGAGCCTCACTTATGCTAAGTAAGCACTCTACTAGAGCTATACCCCTAGCATCTTTTCATTTTCACAATAATTTTAAAATGACTTTGAATTTTTCTAGGAGTAATTTTTTGTTTTGTTTCCAGCAGTATCAGGTAATTAAAATCAGAGGAAGGTAGGGTTTGAGTTAGTCCAAGAATAATCCTGGGCTGAAGATGTAATTCAGTGTTTCGTATATACTTAGCACATACAAATTCCTGGGTTCAACCCCTACATACACACGCATACCCAAAAGTATCCAGTAAGTTCTGTGAAATGAGTTACCTTTCAGTAATAAAGCATTTTGTGGATGGGGAGGTCATTCTGATACTTCAGTGAACTTTATTTTGAAGTAATTATAGCATTACAAATTGCCCCAAAGGGTGCTAACATTTTAAATACTAGAGACTAATACAAACTGGTAATTGACACAGGCCTTAGAGCTTTATCACTTTTAAATGCTCTCACTTATGTGTATGGTTCTGAGCAATTTTATTATATGTAGATTTCTGTAACTGACACCAGTCAAGACAGGTCTATTCCATCACCTCAAAAATCCATAGGTCACAGTCACATCCATCCTTTTTCTCTCCTCCCACCAAACCTGTCTCTTAATGGCCACTAAATAGCATACTATAGTTTGTGACTCGTTTTTTTCACTCCGCGTAATTCACTTTAGACTCACATAAGTTCTGTCAACAGTTTCTTTTAATGTGGAAAGATAATTATATGGACATAGTAGGTAATTTAACCACTGGCATTTAGTTCTTCAATTTTTGGCTATTAAAAATAAAGCTGCTACTGCATGTGAACACATGCCTTGTGATCCCAGCTGAGAGGCGGAGGCAAGAGTCTAGCCTGGGCAATTTAGCGAAATCTTATCTCAGATTTAAAGAGGGAATGCAGCTCAGTGGTAGAGCAGTCACCGGGCATGTTCCAGGAACTGGATTCAATACCAGAGTATGACAGGGGCACGCTGCTGTGACTACATTACATAGATCATCAGCATTATCTCGGGGATCCGTGAGTATCTAACTTTTGGCTTGCCTGAGCCAGAAGTAGTGAAGAGTAATTGCTTTGGGTCCCTCATACAATTTCAATATAATTATTAAGTAACACTTCATTATCCTTGCACTTTTTATAACAAAAAAATGGGGTAGTGGGCCACAAATTATGCTTAGGGATGTGGTTGCTGGGTCCTTTTTAAAGATAGTCTTCCTTTTTCCCCGAGTGATGTTTATTCTCTGATTCTGAGGTTTCCTTTTGATGTGTCACTTAGCATGAGACACTCCTCAGAATGAGCCCTGACATGCTCCTTTAGTGCATTCCACACCTGAGTCTGTTCTTGTGTGCATCTCAGATCTCAACATATTACATAGGTAGGTGATGTTGCTTCTCATGGATATGTTCTTTGAGATTTTGATAGTGGCCATAATTATGTAAAAACTTGAAAACAGACAAGAGTATGTAGTTCATTTTTCAATTCACTGTGTTGCCTATGCTGGCCTCATCTTGGTTATCCTGCCTCAGCCTTCTGAGAATTTACCAACTTAATCATGTACTATTGAACTAGTTTTATGAATATTTTTTAAATGACCCCTCATACTCTTATCAAATAAGCACTGTTTAAACAAAAAGCACAGTCTCATGGAGTTTTTAAAACATTAGATTGCATTCTTTGTGGCTGAGAATGGAGAAGGAAATTCAGGAGATGTAACTTCTGAACTGAGACCAAATCCCCATTTGACTTCAGGTATGGTCCTTAAATTTAACAGATTAAGAAAAGTGGGGAGTGTTGGAAGAACTTTTATTTTCCCATACACATATTTCAACAAAAGATTTGTTTTACTTCTGCAGTATCTACCGGGTTGTCCTAGGTTCAAACATTAGAACTCAGCAGGCCTACAACAGGGCAGGGCACAGGTTTACTGAGAAAGCAGTTCAGTAAGAACTACAGCTGGCCAGCAGAACAATGCAGGGCCTCCTTCAGGAGATGACTTGTAACTGAAGTTTTTTGTAGCACAGCATCCACAATTCAAATCATCATCTCCCCAAATGACAAGTCTTCAAAAGGTACAGACAGTTCCAGGTTTTCACTCACAGAATCCCAAAGTTAACAGCTTCCTATTACTTATCTGGAGTTTTCTCTGTCCAGATGCAACTCGTCAGGCTCCTGGTTTAACAGGAGTGAAGCTGCCTGGCAATAAAGCCAACATAGCATCCTGTATAGTTTTTCAGGTTAGCGTGACACAGAGTAACTGAAGCCAACATAGGGAGTGGTAACTCTTAACAACTTCAGAAGTACAAAAAAAACACCAAATCCTGATAGGTTCTTTTTCTGGAAGACACACAACTGATGTGACTGATGAACATGTGACCCTTTTCCCCTTATGGTGGTGCAGAGTGTCACCAAAGTGAAGTAGCAGTGTGAACCTGTCTTGGCCTTCCTCGTCTACTGCTTGCTCATGAGCTATATCCAGGCACAGTGAGCCTTGTACTTCTAATTTCTGGCTGTTCCAGCTCCAATCAGTTAGGAAAAGACCAGTGGGTCACATTTCTCTAGCTGTTCCAACTTTCAGTAAGTGGATAAATCAAGATAGCTTTATCTGTAGTTCTAGTATATCTACAGTGGGGTACTGAGATGTAACAGTCCTAATGAGGTCTCCAAGTTAACCCTTCCTTGGTAAGCTTGTTTGGTCTCTTGCAGGCTTTCTGAAGCTGTGTCTGGTACATAGCTCTTACTAAAGGGACTAGCACCCTGTCAGTCTGATCTGCTAACTTACAGTCTCTTTCTCCACTGAATAACATTCATAACTTCTGTCATAATAAAATTCATAAGACATTGTTCCTTCAATGGTCAGCCTCTGCTGGGTAACCTAACACACACATGGAGAAAAAAAATCAAAATTCTTTAGGCTTGAAAATAACCACAATGTTTGTAGTTAGGATTTGAGAAAGGTGTCTAATCAACTAACGGTCATTGCCTTAACTTCATATTTACTATGGGTTTCAAGTTAAAATTCAGAACACAGTCCAATATGTAGAAAAATAAAATTTTGGAAAAACAAGAACTAGTGTTTATGGAAGTTAGACTGTATATTAGTATTTTCCATATGCACTTAGCAGTGGCATATTTATAGGTAACACATTCTAAAAAGTTCCATGTTTATAAAAAATTTTAAGTTAATGAAATTTACAGTGCATATCTGAAAGCATGATTAAAACTAGAAATTAAAATTTCTGTATTAGGGAGCCCAGTTTGGTAAAGGCAGCATCGATGCCATTCATATCAAATTATGCTTGTTATATACATCTTTGTAGTTCAACAAATGTCCTTACAATTAAGTATGAAGTATTATTAGGACAAAAATAAAGTGATCTATATAAAAAGGGGGATTATGCTTACTCAGATACACAGAATTTTTAGGAATTTAAATGACATTCAAACACATAGAAAATCATTAGTCACCTATTTAAGTGTTCAGATGTTTATGTAGCCTATTTCAATCCATCTGGTTTTATTTACTCTATTTGGTTTATAAAACCAAAACTTTGAACATGAACAAAAGTGCACACTTCACGTTACCTTTTATATGTTCCTAATTATCAAACTTAATTTATTGTGAATTAAATTTAAAGAATCACAAATTGTAAAAACAAAATAGCCAAATCTTTTTAATTTCACAGGTAACTATCACCCCAAAGTAACATGTAAACAAACCTCTATGCTGCTTAATGAATTCTTTCCAGCATCCGTAACAAACTAAATTTTATTAAATCTAGTGTATGACGTCCATGTAAGTTATAGTTTCACTCCTTACTTTTACTATATTACTTGATATAGCAAAGAGGGAAATTTTCACTATTTATTTAAAACAAACTGAAAGGTTCAAGTACCTGTCTTCAGAAAAAAGCCAGCAGCATCTTTTAATACACTCAAGATTTGGCCTAAGCCCTTAATACCTTCCTGAATAGCCATGCAATTAGATGCCCTTTGGAGATGTTATGTAAGGGAGAAGAACATGGAGCAATCTGCACATTTCCCTGGATCACAGAAACAAGGTAAAGCAAATTCAGATCTTTGTAAATGAACAGCTGTCATGTTTAATAAACCTTAAGCTCTATAAAACTAGAGCCACTATCATAGATGCTTTTATAGATATATACTTATTTTTAATAAAGTCTCTTCAAATTTTAACGATGCTCTTTTTTTCCTGGTCATTTCAAGGGAGCAATAAATAAAGTAGAAAATGATGAACTGTTTTGCATATTTCTGTGGAAGAACGGAAAATGTTTATGCTTTGAGAGGTTAAGACAATTCACTGTACAGAATGAACAGCTTATATACACTATGCGCAGTTTTCCTTGGCTGGGGTAAATTCAAATGCTCCTCCAAGACAAAAAGCCACATTTATTCTTGTCCAAATCCCTCTGTCTCTTCTATTGCAAAAAGAAGCTTTTCTTTTAGTTGTTCGTAACTCTTATATGGTGGTAGATCCAAACGATTAAAACTGAACAAAAACAAAAACAAAATCAGATGTTTTCAATAAAATAAACTGCAAAAGATTTCTAATACAGTATTTAAAGCACACTGAAGAGCTGAATGAATATAAGCAGGCTAGGTATGTAAAACTTGTGCCAAAAATATTCTAACAAAATTTATCATAGTATTACTTGATTAATATATTAATGTACCCAAATTTCTTAGAGGATTCTAAAATTTGAAGCCTATATGAAAAAATAGTTTAAATTTCCCTAGAGAAAACAAAGTTATAAGTAATTGAAGCAATATAAATACAAATTCTGGAATTTTAAAAAGGCTTTTTTCCTGACATGTCATGAGTCCTACTACCTTCTTGTAAGACTCCATTTCTCTTGCTTTATATTTCTGAGAATCTTTTGTATGCAAGGATCTCCAGAGTGAAACCAGTGAAAATTCAAAGTCCCTTTCCTCACAGAAGTTAAGGTCTAGAGTGGAGACAGTCAACGAACTAATACATTTGTACATCTGCTCAATCTTGCCATATGAGATTCTAATTTCTTCTAAACTTTTGCAATCCTTCTGTAACTAAATAATGAAAAGCAAAAATAATGAAAATGCTTTAAAATGTACTTTTTTTTTCATTTTACAAAAGGAAGACAGGGTTTTTTTTAAATTTATTTTTTAAAAAATACCGTATTGCCTACATCTCTTATATGGACCATTAGAAAATTTCCTACCTTATTACCCTGCATCAAGTGTATTCAATTTCCTTTTCCACATTCTTTCTAGCCTTGCATCACTGACACAGTTACTTGGCTAAAAAATATTCTAATTTCTTCAGAAGCCTTTGCTGCTTCAAACTGCTAGGCCTGTGGAGGCATGGGATGACAGAAGGAAGCCGATGCTCTTGAGCAGTGCTGTGTAGCCTTTGCCAATCTACTTCATATTCTCAAAGCATAACATACATTTTTTTTAAATGATCATGCTCTATTGGCTCTTTGTGGGCAGGAAAATCTTTTTCAGCCTGTGAAAGTCTTAGATACTCAAGAAACAGCCCAGATTCTACAAATTCCTCCAAGAAGTTTATCTGGAACATCTTACATAGACAGTAGTTCTCTCCATAGGTCTTTTTATTTTTATTTTAGCATTTACTTTGTAACTGACTGGTTTCTCCCATTAAATTCTAAAACCCATAAAAGCTTATTAATTCAGTCTTACTATGATACATAGAACACTGATATGTTATACATATAGTAAATATTTAGTAGTGTAGAGCTGAAAAACATTAAGTGGATTACTTGAAAATATAAAAGATGAATTTCTAATGCAGTAGCCATTATGTTTCATTGTTTTATAAAAGGCAGAGATATATCAAAATCCACTTAATTGTTTTTATTGAGTATTGACTATGTAAATAACAAAGTTCTTTTTAAAGTTTTACCCCTGGCTGTGAGTCTAATATCTTTGTGAAATACATAAAATCAAACTTGCTACTTCTACTTTATCTATAAACAAGAGACTATTTTATTTTACATGCATCTAAGGGAATACGATGCTATTGGCTTAACAACCGTTGTATTACACAGCTTGAGGAAAGCTTAAAGCTGAGGCCTCCTACAGTGAAGCACTGTAGATAGCAACATAACTCCACCTCACATCCTGACAGTTATCGAGACTAATTTCATCACTGACTACATCACTGTTAGTTTAGGCACTGGTAAAAATCCAAGTCTTTCTGGATCATCAGTTTTCACCCAAATGCTCATCTCAATACTGTTACATATTTCCTTTGGTATGAAATATCCCAACCTTTGTCTTCCTCCTCCTCCAATTTTTCCAGACAGTCTTAGGAATTTCTATTTCATGATTTGTTGTCTCCTAAAGTCTCAAAAACTTCACGTGCCATAAATGAAATCCAGCTAGTCTGAAATGTCAGAGCCAAGCAATAAAACTTTCCTGAAGCACACACTGACCAGTAAGACAGCTTTTTTTCTATTACCTGCTGACTTCTTGGTCCTGTGTCCTCTCACATGGATAATACCCAATATCAGGGCTACTTAGATATCACATAGATATATAGAATCACAACCAGAAGCTTTCCACCAAAAAAGGAAATTTCTAATTAAAAAATTTTATTCTCTGACCATCTGCCTTTCAGATTACTTCAGGGAAAATGCCAGCCAATTAAACTTTCTTTTTTACCTTACTATACAGTCCCTCAGCTTTTTCTTGTCCTTACTTTTTTCTTCATTCACAGATCATCATAATTACTTTCAAGACCACAGTCTGTCATTATAATCTCTATTTTGAAAATAGTTCTATAACCTGTGTCTCTCTCTTCTTTTGAATTAACTAAAGGAAACTCAAATCCTGAATGCATGCAATTCGGTTTTCTTATTTGCACTTTAATGTCTGAAAATTCCTGGAGGGAAAATCATGCAGTTAGGTACATTGCTGTCATTTTAAATGAACTAACAAGTACAAGTAAGTAAGCCAAAACTGTCCAGCATGCAGCTGTTTTTCTCTCATACATACTTGTGTATTCCCTGAAAAGTGTTTCAGTTTCTTCGTTCTTAAGCTTTTCCTTTCTTTACTAGTGAGTCATTTTACCTATTTTGAGAATATACATGCTAACAGTTGCTAACTATTTTCCCTTTTCAAAATCCATAATCTTTCATCTTATTTAGCTCAATAATCTTTTCCTCTCCTTTGGATTTGCTACTTTAGACCAGAAGTTCTCATATATTTTTGGTTAGAAGAATTCCTTTTGCTTTTAAAAATATTAATTCATTTTGAAATAAACAACATAAAAAATGTGTTTCCAAAAAATGGAGTGATATTGTTTCATAGTTTTGCAAATCTTTTTAAACACCTGGCTTAACAAGGCATTCTGCATGTATGTTGTACTGTATTGTTTTAGATATAAAAATTTATTTCCCAATTAAGTAGTTAGAAAATGGAGATGTACTCTAGTTATTTTATAAATAACTGGATATAATTCCTTCACATTATATTAAATTTGACTAAGTTATACACAATATAGGTTCTGAAATGATCAAAGAACATTTTGCTCTTTTTAATCCACTGATCTCTTTTGTACTCTTATCTTTTATTCATGAATGACTTTGTAACATCAGTCACTGATCAATGAAAACTGGTTTACCAAGTTACATTTATCAATGCTGATACATTTAATTATATAATAAATAAAAATCACATTTATTAATAACACTACTCTTACCAGTAAAGTTTTAGGAAGTGATCAAGCTCAGTGTAGCACATAAAAATTTTCCAAAATTAACATTTTTGCTTGAAACCTTAATTTTTATCATTGTCAACAAATCTCAACTTTTTTCCTTGAAGTGACAGGCTTACTTCATTACAAGAAAATGCTGGCTGGATGTGTTGGTGCACACTGTAATTCCAGCACTCAGAAGGCTTGCCAGGAGTTTGAGGGCAGTTTGGGCTACACAGTGAGTTCAAAGCCAGCGTGAACTGCACAGTGGAACCCTGACAAAAAAACCAAAACCTCCCCTGCAAAAATAAAAGGAAAAAAAATGCCAAATATTCAAAAGAATAGTTTGTTACTATTTCAAGTTAATATTAGATGTATTCTTAAGAATTAAGATTTAATAAACAATCTTTTATGTTTCATAAAAAACAATCTTCAATGAACCTGTTTGTTATTTTGCTTTTTTGTGTAAGCTGCAAGTATATCACAGCAGCTTGGTGGCACTGCCTTGATTTCTGCAAAGGCAGTATCAAGTTTTACCCACTGTTGCTTTTGCACCATAAATACAAATATAATAAAAAGCTAAAATGTGAGAATAATAAAAAGCCAAACAGTGGCCTAGGATGAAGAGTTTGACCTTCTAAAAGAACCATGTATCTCTGAGTTATCACTTCCTATCTGGGTAATACTAACATTTCTGCAACTAATCTGGATTTATCCAGTTCTCTCTCTACGCTGTTGCCAGAATGATTTTCTTGGATACCATTAGTTAAAACTGTTCAAAGGGTTCTAATTTTCTTAAAATGAAATCATAATTCTTTATCATAGTCAATAAAGCTCTACATTAATTTAGTCCCTACCTACATTTCCAAATTCATCTCCTCCCAATTCACTAGTTCAAAACATGAATTATCTTTTATTTCCTTAAAAAATGATTTCTTCAGGGTTTTTATTTCAGCATTTCTATTCAAAGAATGTTCATCCCACAACAGGTTATTAAACTCAAACATCACCCATTCCAAGAAATCTCCCTGAGTCCTCCAGTTGTTCTCTAGCACAGCACTCTATTTCCAGTTACTTATTTGTCTACCTGTTTGTCTAGGCCCCTCACTACTGAACGCAAAGTTCATAAAAGGCAAGGAACAATTTGCTCTTATTTTATACACAGTGAGTGCTTAAATATTTATTGAATCAATAAATAATTAATATAGGTCTTAAGTGTTTCTATTAACCAGTAAGAATTCATCCTGAAGTGTTTATAGAATACTACGTTAATGGTCCTGTTCTCAAAATTTAAATTCTGACTACCATCATGAATAAGCAGTCACATTGAATGTTATATATTTTTTAAAAACAGAAGATTCTCTGTAGTGTTTAATTTCCTACTTAGGATTTTTAAACTTACCATGTATGGCTTCTTGGTAACCAGGTGTCTTTGCCAACTTTTTCAATACAAAATTTTTGAGGCCCATTACTTCCTAAACCAGAAAAATAAGATAATCTTTATCAGGGCCTTTAAACTTTTTAGTTTTGATAGATAAATAACAAAGTGTCACAAAATCATATGGATGATACAAAATAAAGAACTTCCCAACAGAGAAGCTAAAGCTTAGTATTTTAGAAATCCAGTAGTTAAGAATGACATCCATAGAAAGAAAATTACAGTACTTTGGAAGCTTGCTTTCTCTCCAATCACGAAAGAAGCAAAGCCCTGGTTCTCTAAGCTAAAGAGACTAGAGACTGATTTTTGCTTCATGCATGTCTTTCATATTAACCATTACTGTTTCTTACAGTAGAAAGCCTTATATACAGTTCAGAATAATAATCCTCAGGGTCAAGTCTACTATATGTCTAAAGGTCATCATCACAAAACTATCTACAGTGAAACTGCAGTGAGACTTCATTTACCCATGAGCTCAGCAAATCCTCCGAGAGGTAAGCGGCAGGTTCCAGTGACAAACTGCAATAGTCGCATTCTCACCTCATTGTCTGTCTCTTTCACGAACTGTAATAAAACCAAATGTACTTTAATATAAAATAAATGCTAAATCCTCATTTATAATCAAAGTAGATAGTTGAACAAAAGAATATTAACACTGAAATTGGTTCAAAGGCTGTGTGACAGGCTGGGGATAAAGTTCAGTGGCTTGGTGCCTGCCTGGCAAGGGCAAAGTCCTAAGTTTGATTCCCAGTACAAAACAAACAAACAAACAAACACGCATATGCACACATAACACTCCCCCCAAAAAAAACCCATAAAAGCCGTGTGACAAATAGCATTTATCATGTCGTCAGGATAGGCACTTTACTAAGTATACCATAACACTTACTTCAGTTAATCCTCACAATAACACTTAGATGGGCCACTGTTGTTGTTATATCCTTCTTATCAAGAGGAAATAAATGAGAGGTCAAGTCATTTTCTGTAGTGATAGCCCTAGGCTTGCGAACAGGAAAGACAGAAGTCACCTAGACTAGCTATCTCCTACTGACAGTGTTTCTGTAAAAACACTGTGCCATTTACTTCTTTATTTAGGTCTCACTTAGCATTGCCACTGTATTCCTAAGGAAACAGAAGGCTATATACAGTGGTACCTCTGTTCATAAACTTAATTGGTTCTATAATTTTGGAAAAGATGGCTATATTAGATGGCTGATATTATGTTTATCACCCAAAGCTGAGTTTGCAAACAATTTTGCCAAATTCTTTTGTTTGCGAACCACTGTTTAAATAATGCACTATGTCTTTTTCAAGTTGCTAAGTGGCAAAACATACGAACTCAGATCTGGTTGACTTCTAAAAACACTGTTATGTTTCCTTGAGTCAATGAAGACTTCCCTGATGCCAATCTCCATGGTTTGTATTTTTTCCACACTGAACATTTTTCCAGGGTATTCTAGGCTTGAAAAATGGATTTACTTTCTCCCCTCCACCCTGAATTAAAAAAGTATGGCAAGAGAACATAAAGTGAGAAGCAGCTTTTCTAGGTTGGCCTCCAATTGCTTCCAAGTTGTTTTCCTCTTGCTTTTTCAGAAGTGGTATATTCATATATAAGTATATACTTTCATTATAAAGAATTTACAGTAGTCCTGTTCTGGTGGATATTTAGATTGTTTCAACATTCTCTCAGTATATCAACAACATTACATTATTAGTATGTGTCATTTTACAGGTTTTGAGGTACAAAGTATTTTAAGATATATTTCTAGATATCTTCACATTTCTTTAAAATATTATGCAATAAACAAACGATAGTATCCTTAGGAAAAAATGTAACTTTTGGAAATATCTGTATACTGCTATACCTTGGTTGTAGAACTCAATTCATTCCAAATTCATGTTCAAACATTATAAAGTTCTAGAACTAAACATTTTTCCCAGAAAAAAATAATGGAAAACCAAATCATTGATTCTGAGGCCCCAAAATCACTTTTACAAATTTATTTTTCCAGGGCTTTTAACAAATTTTGAATGATTTCTTTCTTTATTGTGGTCCTCACAGTTTTCCTCTTAGCTTTACTGCTGATATCACTAACTTTCTTTGGAGCCATGGTTATGAAATTTATGTGTACAGTGCAAAAAGAAAAAGCACAATAAGGAATGTTTTAACACATTAAAAAGAGCACCATATGTTGCCTGGGCAAGAGTAGCACTTCAACTGAAGCATCACCCCTGTGTGTCCCTGGCAAGACATAGAACAAGATTCACTCTAGACCTAGATAGCTTTTTTCAAGTTGGGTTTTTGGTTGAACTACTGAGCAAAGTTATGAAAAACAAGCAGATTTTTTTTTTTTCAAACTGCTTGTTCAAGTAGTGGGAAGTTGAGGCTTGAAGCCATTTTACAACCAAGGTATTACTGTAGTAATAGAAAACCCTAGCTTTTCATGTAAAAGAAAAACAGTGAAGCAGAAGTAAATCAAAAATCCAATCATTAAACTGTACAAATGAGTCTCAACTAGAATATTTATGTGAAGAACTAAAGATTATTCCAGAACTACATGTTTGTTTTTGTTTTTTTTAAATTGGTACTAAGCCTAGGGTCTTCCTAGTAGACTATATGTCTACTCCCTTTTACTATTTTGTTTTTTAATTTTTGAGACAAGTCTTACTAAGTTGTCCAGGTTCGGCTCAAACTTGCCGTCCTCCTGCCTCAACCTTCTTGAATGCTGGGATTATAGGTATATACCATCACACCCAACTGAAATACTTTTGATACTGCTAAATTAAAAAGCTGTTCCTACAATTATTACCATTAAGTTAATACTGTAAGACTATTACTCATATTTCATTTAGAAAGACAAAGATACAAAGGAAAATACCTTTAACAAGTATTCATACTACTCACTTCAATATTTAAAACTAGATGATTAAAAGCCAAGTCCAAAAAAATCTGTTTAAGAAAAAAATTTTTCAAGACAAATTTCATTATAAAATATTTTCTTTGAATATAATGTTTTAAACAGATAAAACAAGTACCTGCCAAAACCAAATTATTTGTTTGCTGTTTCTTGTATAATGTCGATAAACAGTGTTTCTTTGCCAATCTGCTAAGTCAACCTCCTGCATGCCACACAGCATAACCTGCGAAATGAACATAGCTATCAGGCCACACTGAAGATTTGGTGAACAGAACAATTACATGGCTAAATTTCCTCGGGCACAGTTAGTTACATGGCCTAAGTAGGTGAACAGCTGTGTTCACGGCAAATAAGGATCACAGTAAGCAAATTCAACAAAATTTGTGGAAACAAAGCATAAAAGATTCTTTGGTATTTTATTCTACCAAAATAAAGCTATTTGTGCTCATGGAATACAAACTGAAAACAGTATTTTTCAGGAAAATCTACTGACAAGTGTATCTACTTTATTATATATACTTATCCTGAATTGGGTATATAAACTTTTACATAAATTTCTACTGCTTTTTTTGGCGGCGGGGGGGATAAATCTCTGTGTGTGTGTGTGTGTGTGTGTGTGTGTGTGTGTGTGTGTGTGTACTATACTAACCTTAAGTTTACTGGGGTATGAAATACTCTATGTGAAATTTTCAAACAGCCCCATGTTGTTATATATGGGATAAAAATTATTTTAAGCATAATAAAATACATAATACTTTTATCTCTCTTTTTCTAGGTAAAATCATCAATGCTTTTAGGTGACCAAGAATTTCACCATCTATATTTCTTTTTGAGAATAACATGTATGTGTATATATGCATGATTTTGTCTACAGCATACATGCATACGCACATTTTTTTTCTGGTTCCTCTCTTCACTTACATGTTTCTGAGATTCATCTATGCTGCTGTGGGGACCAACTATTCACTCTTTCTAATTCCTGAGTAGTATTCCACTGATACGAATATGTAACAATTTGTTTATTCACTTGGTGATGCACATTTATGATGCTTTCAGTTTTTGGCTTTGATGAATAATGTTGCAATGAATACTGATATTCAATTATATGTATATATAGTTCAACTGAGAAAACACGTAAAGGTGATATAGGATATAAAGTAGCTGTACATTTTAACATTCTAAGAAACTGCCAACACTATCCCAAGATAGTATTTCATTTAGTTTTAGTTTTTATTTCCTCAGTGACTAATGATCATCATTCTGTATGTTCACTTGACACTTGCATTGCTTTTTCTTAATTAATCTAACATTACTTTAGTATCCTGTTCATTGTACTGATATTTTGAAAACCTAGGAATACCAAAATGATTTTAGAAACAAAAGCCACTGTTACGTTGCTGTACAAATTTACGCTGAATACAGGGGTTCTTTTGCTTGAGACAAGGTCTCATCCACCATGAGGCCAGACACCTTGAACTGCTAAGCTCAAGTATCTTCCTTAGACTCTGGTGTAGGTGGGACACCTGCTTGTGTATCTTCTTTTGTGAAATGCATCTTTGTCCATTACAAGTTTTTCTTTGTCTTTTCATTAATCTATGAGGTTTAAAAAATATATTCCGTATATATAGTCTCCATAGTTTTCCTCTGCATGTAGGTTGTCTTTCCATTTTCTTATTGCTATCTCTTGAAGAACAGAAGTTTTTAAGTTTCCATGAAGTCAAATTTATATTTTGTTGTTGTTGTTGTTTTCCCTAAAAGACTTCTGGAGGCTTTCAGCTCTGAAGCCCCCTACTACCCTAGGGTAGCTGTCTGTCTTCTTTCTTTTCCATCTGTTCCCCCCAAATATATCATTTATTATACTAAAATAAACTTTTGCATACGTCAAGATTTTCTAAGTTTTCACATTTATGCTTGTAATTCACTGACCCCTAAATAATAATCTTTATTTATGGGTTGAAGTATAAGTCAAGGTTAATGCCATATGGATATCCAATTGGTCAACAGCATTTGTTGAAAAGACTTTGCCTTTCTCTAATGAAGTATCTTAGCACTTTTGTTAGAAACCAGTTGACTCTGTATGGGTGGGTCTATTATTGCATTCTCTGGTGCTGAACTGATCTGTTTTTCCATTAACAAATACCACACTATCATAATTACTATGGCTTTACAGCTAAGCCTTAAAATCAGGTTATATAAAGTAACCAAATTTGTCCTTTTCCAAATTGTTTTGGCTATTCTAGAGCCTCTATATTTCCTAATTTTTGAATTGGTTTGTCATTTTCCACAAAAAAACTTCCATTGGGCTGTTGACTGTGTTGAATATATTGATCAGTTTAGAGATTTTAACAATCTTGAGTCTTAACAGTTTGACATTTTAACAATACTGCATCTTCCAACACATAACATGGTATATATCCCTATTTACTTAGATTGGCCTTAATTTCTCTGAGCAGGTTTTTAGAATAGAGGTTTTATATTTGGTCACATTTGTTCATTTATATGTATTTATTATATATGACAGAGTATTATTCAGACTTTGAAAGGAAGGAAATTCTGAAACATGCCACAGTACAGACAAAACAAGTAGCAATAAAAAGATAAATAATGCATAAATTTCATTTATAAGAAATTTCAAGTATAATCAAATTTATACAAAATGAGACATTGGTTTTGCCAGAGGCTGGGAAAATATCAGAAATTGTTTAATGGGTAAAGAGTTTCTGCTTTACAGAATGAAAAAGTTCTAGTGATTGGATGCACAATAATGTAATTTTACTTAATATTACTAACCTATACACTTGAAAATAGTTAAGGATGGTGAAGTTTATCATATATAACCAAAAGCATTCCTGACATACTGCTAAGCCCAAATACAGTTAAGATGACTAAGAACTCATTTCTTACATCTGGTGTTTGAAGCAACAAATTTCCAAATTGAGATTTGAAAAATTTCCCATTAGTACTCTTTTCTCCATGCTATTATGCCACCTAACCATTAAGCAAATAAATGGGTGCAGCCTTGTGCTACATGAATTATGTTTTGTTCTTGTATTTTATTTTTGTTTTGTTTGTGCTACATGATTTTAAAATATGTTGACGCTGCTGTATAAAAGCACAAAACAGCTCACCTCCCATTATTAACATTCCCTGTAAAACCAAAGGTAAGAGTCTAACCTCCAATTCTTTTTCGTCAAAGTATTGTAGCCACTGAAGGGGAACAACTTCGTTAAAACCATCAAGGAAAGCTTTGGTCTGTTCTTGTACTCCTCGAGAAAAACGCCATTCTGTCATTAAACTGAAAGAAAAATGCTTTTTAAAAATAGGTCACTGGTATATGAAGTTAAAGGACTAAAAGCACTAAGAACTTCTAAATTATTTCTTATTTTTCTAAATACACCACTATACACATAAATATACATACACATGTACGTACATATGTAATTTTGGAGTTAACACACTTCTCCATAAGGAAATCAGTACTAGCAAATCAGCAGCTATTAAAGAGGATTTTGAAAAATTAAATGTTAGAGATGCTTTACTTATTAGTAAGAAAGCTAAATTCTAGCAGGAATCATGTTTTGGTATACACAGACCATTCCAAACAATGCATGTTGACACAGGAAAGGAATGGTTCATCATTTAAAAGAGTCTCTTTCCATCAGGTATTTTCAACACAAGAGTAGTTAGCCTCAAGGGACTATCTCAGTAACAAGTGATGAAGATCTGCACCTGTAGGCTGTGTACTTTGTACAGGCTTAGCATTTGAGAAGACTAAACTAGATAACAGGCTCTTTACATGCTGATTTTTTGAATAAAACAAAGACCTCCTAGGCAAAAGAAACAAACAAACAAAAAAAACAACCAAGATGGAAATAAAGCATTCTGAAGAAACTCAAGAACTCAGCTAGTATAAGGAGTAAGATAAACAAATTAGAACAAGAGGTTAAGGCAGGATGAAGGGGAATCTGAGGCTAACCTGCATGGTACATAGCAAGACCTCATCTCAAAACAAACAAAAACAAGGAAGAACAACACAAAATTTGTATCAGAAGCTTCTAGAAGGATATGTATGCATGAGGAGAGCATTGCCTAGAGAAACAAACACCACCTGATGAAACTAAAAAAGTAAACAACTCACTGACTACACTTTCTCACCTCTTATTCAACAGAATTTTAAACCAGAGTAGTTTGGCTTCTGAATTCTCTTTCCCACAAAAAAACCAAAACAAACAAACAAAAAAAAACAACCAACTTTCTTCATAAATATCACCAAGGAATTTCTAAATGTCAAGCGAGACACCCTGTCTTCAGTGTTCATGTCACATACTGTCCCAAAACACTACACATAGCACTCACTCCTAAGTCTCCTGTCCCATAAAGCCATTTCTGATTGGACTTCGATGCATCCTCACTGACTTCACTGGTTCACTGCTCAGTAAATTTTACTTAGACCTCTTCTGCATTTCTACTTCAGCGACTTGCTCTCTAAAAATGGCATTTTAAATCATTGAAGTTTCAACTATGTAAGAATATAAATGTAAACATTACTGAATTCCAAAATTCCCAAGTTCTGCTTCCCTCTTGAGATTTTTATAAGTTATCACTCCTTGGACATTTTGCTAAAATAATTTGACTGTCAACCAACTGATAAACTTTAATCATCAAATCTTTCAATTTACTATTCTTTCTCCCAACTCATGTAAGTACTGTAAGTAATCAATAAAATCTGTACAGTTCTATTCCTGTAATTCCCTCATGTCTATCTTGCCTACATCAGCCCTATTCAGGCCTGTAATACTTCACTATTACATTTCTGAAGCAACACTCTCAATAGTCTGCTGGTTTCCAATCACTCCATTTTCTAACTGTCACCTCCAATTCACTCTCCACACATACCAGAAATATCTTTTTGAAAACAATTCTGATCATTTCGGGTTAGTTTGTTTATGATAGCAATAATTTTGAGCAAACATCTACATCTTAATTTAAGGAGAAATTAATTTGGCTGCTATTTTATGCTCCCAACTAGCCTCTATTTCTCACCACCTTGTAACATCCACACAGCAATGCAGCTGCCCAAGATAAATGAATCCCTGTGTCCCCTCAATCCATTCCTTCTTGCTGTTTTGTACCTCCCCAGAAAGACTTCCTCAGGAGAGTTCTTATACATCTTTTAAGACCTAACTCATATACCATGTTATGAAGAGCTTTCTAGACTTGTCCCAGAAAATCAACGGTTCTTTTCCGACGTTAGATTCCAACAGTACTACATACATATCTCTACTATTCATTGACTCAGAGGTTTATTGAAGTCCTAGTTTGTGCTCTGAAAATAATGAATCACAACTACAAAAGAGTATATCACATAATTTTCAAAAACAAGATTAAAAAATAAATTGTTACTGAAACAAAATCCTACAAAAATTATATTCAGGATTAGATTATCAACTCTTAGAGTAGGTGCTATACAGATAAGATTTTAAAATACAGTAGTTACCGTAACACAAACTTTGAGGTAGCAAATACTATAAACCTTATATGCCGAAATTTTATTTAAACTGATTTTGTTATGTGAAGCCATTTACAGTATTTAAAAAATGTTGATTATTCTATTTAATGATTACTGTTGGACTTTGCAGAAAACTAAAGGAATACAGAAAGCAGGTTTTTTTTCCCAGAAAACCAGCTGCAGCTGCCCAGCATCTAGTGGGATACCCAAGAATGGCCAGGGAGGGTCCTCTGGGCCCCTACCTAACCTGGCACCTGGTCAGTCTGAGCTGGGGCTGAGAAGCCTGTGCCTATCCTGTTCTCAGCCAGCAGTGAACTACTATGTAATACTAATTTTCTACATCCACAATGCCCTACAGGTGGGGTGGAGAGTAGCCAGGGTGCCACCGACCTACCTACCTGGCCCTGCCCAACATCTGCTCAGGTGTTTGGGAGCAGAATGCTGCCACTCCCTGGCCTTCAAATCTATGCTACAGATTGTTGATTGCATTTAGTTTTTTAAAAAAGAAAACAAAAACGAAGTCTCACCTGACTTGCTTCTCTGTAATACTTGAATGTGTAGGAGCCATCTGGGTGGGGGTTAGGACACTTCTCAGCCAGCCCCACTCCAACCCCAAGTCTTGTAGGATTGTAGAAATCTGATAGCTGGCAGGGGTGACACACTCTCTCCAGTCCTCTGGTAGCCTACTGTCTGTGGACTGGCCTTCCCAAAGGTAAGGTGGGTGCACTGCAGGGTGCTGTCTGGCCTATTCCTGCTCCTGTTTCTCATCCCTGTGGGATTCTCTGCCTTTTTACATTGAAAGAACAAATGGATGTTCCCCCTGCTTCAGGTGCCTGTGGCCAGTTGACCATAATACAAACAGCTATCATCTTTTCTAATAAGAGCAATAAAAATGCTCATTCTATAACAAAGCAAAACAAAAATGCCCCAGGAAAGCAGAAAAATGTAAGAAGAAGAAAATCAGTTGTAATTTCTGTCATCCAGAGATAACTATTGAGCAAAAAATTGGATGTAAGTAGCCTGGAATACCGTGCTAAGAAGCTGGATTTGATAGTAGAGAGACTGAAGATTTATAAGTTGAATCCCCATAGCAATTCCAATTCACAAATTAAGAAGGAAAAACAGGATGGCAAATACCTTCATGGGAAAGCAACACGGTCCTCTGACCAAATAACTCTACTCTGACAATCTCTTTCAGAAGGACAAGGAATGCCTTGCTACTGACAGGAAGTATGGATTCATGCGTACAAGGACACTCTGTGGCCCTTTAGATATTACTTTAACAGAAAACAAGCTGTGGTAGCAGAGTATTTAGAAGAGGAGGATGAACCAATAGCCTTGGAAAAACACCTACATTGGAGATTTAGAGAAAATGAGGAAAATCAGGATGGCATAGGATCATGGAAGACAACAGAGGGTTTTAAAAAATAGAAGACAGATCTGCCTCAGCCTACTAGGAACTGCCACTGGAAGGTCCTTTCCTATGGGTGCACAGCATGGGCAGAAAGAGCCAGACAGATCCACCTCTGCCAGGTGGGTGCTGCCACCAGAAAGCCCTTTCCAATGGGCCCACAGCACAGGCAGAGAGCCACACAGATCCACCTCTGCCTGCCAGGTGTCATGACGAGAAGGCCCTTTCCCAGGGCGGCCACTGCAGGCAGAGAGAACTGGCAGATCTGCCTCTGCCTGCAGGGAGCTGCGACTGGAAGGCTCCTTCCTGCAAGTGGCCAGTAGGGGCAGAGACATACAGCCAGGTAAGCCCTGTGCACCTGTAGGCCTCCACTGGAGGCCCTTGGCTCCTTTGGGCAGCCATCACCCAATAGTGGAATCAAACAAATATACCCCTGTGTATCTGCCACCATCGCAGGAGCCCCAGTGTACACACACAGGCTGAGAGAAGCAGCCCCACCTCCATGCACCCCTCTTCATCAGGGAAGCCCCAGTGTAGCTGCACAGGTCTGGAGAAGCCTGCTCCACACCCTGTTACCTCCCTGTAAATCTGGGGTTAGAGGACCTCAGGTGCCTGTCCCATCCCCCTACACCACAGAGGGGCAGCCAACGTGGGAAGTGCCTGGGGCCCCACAACCAGCTTTTTGGAAAGGAACCCAAGAGAATCTCAAGATGAAGGAGCAAGAGGCAATCTCAGACCTTTAGCCCACACAGAACAAGTCTGGGAGATACACAGATGAAAATGGAAGTCACACAACTGAAATCTCTTGAGAGGATAGCAACTAAAGGAAACAACTTCATGAGACTGTAAAAGCAGTCAAATCACAAATAATGTCTCAGGTAAAAGAAGAAATCACAAACATACTGAAAGAGTTATTCAGCAGGTCTAAAGAAGACAACAAACAAAAAAGAGGAGCATAGGAAAATGATGGAAACCTTGAATGAATATAGAAAGGAATTACAATGCATGAAATAGATTCAAAGAGAGATGCAGGAAATTAAAAATTCAATCGAAAGCTGGCAAAACTACTTGAAAGAGACTGAAGACAGACTTTCAAACTTTGAAGACAGTATTGTAGCTAGTGATCATGAAAGGAAAGATCTTTAAAAATAACATGGAATCAGGAAATAACTCAATGGCTGCAAGATGGCGCAAAGAAGCATAACTTAAGAGTGGTAGGTGTAGGTGAAGAAGCAGGGGTCAATACAAATCAAATTAAAAGTATATTCACAGAAGTAATAGAAGAAAACTTCCCAAACATGGGAAATGGATCTGGCATGCAGATAAGTGAGGCATATAGGACTCCAACTAGCCATAACCAAAGTAAATCTACACCCAGACATATAATATTCAAGAAATTCAGCACAAGACTAGAATATTAAAAGCTGTTAGAGAAAAGAAACAGTCATCTATAAAGGAAAACCAATCAGAATTACAGCAGAATTATTAACACAAACCATCAAGTCAAGAAGAGTTTGGAAAGTTGTTTTAAACCCTGAAAGAAAACAACTTTCAACCCAGATCGATTTATCCTGCAAAACTATCTTTCAAAATTGATGGAAAAATAAGATACTTCCATGTTAAAGAACAACTGAAGGAATTCATGACTACCAAACCAACCCTACAGAGAGTGCTAAAGGATATTTTAGAGAGATAAAGATGAGCATGGTTCCAGGAACAGCAGCAGAGGAGAATCACCAAACAAGACAGGCAATTGAATGAAGGGGAAAGTGGAGGGCCAGCAATAGGAGGATAGCATGGCAGAGACAAACCAATGTATGCTGGTTGTAACCATTAGTGTAGATGGCCTCATGTCAGCAATAAAAAGAACACAGGGAAAGTGGATCAAGAAACAAGATTCATCTATACACTGTATACAAGAAACACATTTAACTGGAAAGGAAATTTATAGACTGAAAATCAAAGGAGAGAAAACAATTGTTCCATGTGACAAGAGACCAGGAGAAAAAAAAAAAAGCAAGAGTAATTTGCCCATCAACCACAGAATGGATAAGAAACATACAGTATTTTCATGCAGTGGAAAGCTACTCAGCTATAAAGCAGAATACTCTCAAGGCTCCAACTGGAGATCAGGTTCATTGGTGAAACACTTCAAACTCATATGCATGAACCCTAGCATAAGAAACAGAAGGAGGGGTCTGGGGATGTAGCTCAGCAGCATAAGCATCTGCCTTGCAAGCATGAGGCTGTGAATTCAATCCCTGGTAGAAAGAAAGAAAGAAAGAAAGAAAGAAAGAAAGAAAGA